>WEIU01011704.1:189888-278121 GCA_013389925.1 Aegithalos caudatus | reverse complement strand
TTTATAGCCATAAATAATTTTTACATACTGTTAAGATGCACATTAATATAAAAATTAGTTATCAGTGAAAACAATATTCAGAATACTTTGATGACCCACAGTCAGTTTTTACTATCATAAAAAAAGTTGCATCTTTATAGAAAAGGAAAAGTATATTTGGTTAGAGAACTCAAGAAGTTAAAGTATTTTTCTAAGTGAAGACTGTCTTATTATCCTATCATTAATCACCAGGATATTGTGAGATGTCTACACGGTACACAATTCAAAAATTGACACATCACAACACAAAGCTTTTTAAAGGTATTTGAAAACTCAGCAATAAAATGAGAATGATTTAGGAAGAATGAGGTGGTTTGGGTGGAATTTCTTTAAGTGTATTTATGAAATTATGTCTTTCAAATACTTCAATCAAAATATCTAATCCAGCACACTGAGGATAAGAGTGCCATCAAGATGCCAATGCAAGCGCTGTTTCTAAGTGAGGACAAAAGGCAAATGCTGTTTCTATGTGAAAACTCAGTGGTCAGTTCCCACATGATCAGACTGTGTAACAGCCTGACAGTAATTAATTGCATATGCACAAACTGTGATTCAGAGGAAGATTTGTTCAGAGGGTGCTGGGGAAAACGACTAAGGAAGTTTGCTTAAATGACTGTATGAGTATTACACACATAAGACTTAGGAGCTGCAAATGCTTTCCTAAACGTGCATCATAAACAGATTTCAAAGCAAGCACAAACAGTAATGCCACTTCATAGGCAGTGCTGAAATAACTCCATTTCTTTTTGTCTCAAGCAGCTGAAAATAAAGCAGTTTTCAAAAGTCAAAATTTAAAAGAAAATATGCACCGTACAAATTACTGTGGCAATGGCTGCAATTCCTCATGATTTGCTCATGCCCTGATATAGAAAGATCTTACCTGCATTCCCATCCCTGGCTCCCACGTTAGCAGTGAGGCTGACATTGCTCACAATAGGACTGCTTCTGTTGAACTGAGAGCTCTTCAGTGCATGCTCCTGTTTCAGCAGCTATGCCTTAATAGTAACCTTGCGACTTTTTAATCCATGCAGTCTTTATTTCCCTGAGTGCTGGCAATGCAGCTATGTGGTGGGAGGAGACCAATCTGTTTGTTCATCCTCTCTTACAATACATTAGCAGAGTGCAAAATGAAAAATGCAATTTTTGTGTTGGGGACTAGTAGATTGTTGCCTGCTTTCAGCCCTTCACTTTAAGTATTTGGACAGGATTAGCTCTGATATAAAATTTAAATCAATATGGTTTTGATATATCAGAAAATTACATGCAGTAGTTGCCATTACATAGATCTGTAGTGAAAAGAAATCAGCTTTTGCAAAAAGAGTGCAGTCAGGAAACATACAAGCCAAGTAGTCCCTTTTCCCAGTCACTAAACAGGCAAAACTGAGCACCAGAAGATCTCAGGTGAGAACTTCTTCAAATAACAACCTTCCATTACCCCTCACAGGCCAGCAGAAAATCCTTTGGCATTTCCCAAATCAGTATCTTTAAAGCTCTTTGTTGTTTCTGAGGTATAACATGAATAGCATGCCTGGGCTGATGCAGAAGCTGTAACCCAGTCACAGTGGGAGCATTTGGGACCCACCTGCTGTACTGTCACATGGAGAATGTACAGCCAGAGGTTAAGTGTGAGGAGCACAAGGGCATGAGTTACTGAGCTCAGCTCAAAGAAAGAAGTTGCAGTGGGAAGAAACAGCTTCAGATCGTGAGACGGGAAGGAGGAAGAAAAGGGGTTAATTTCAGAAATCCTTCAAATTAATCTCTCAACTGTACTTTCTCCAAACCTAACTCATTTTTCCAGGCTGAGAATTCCTCATTGCTGACACAGAGAGAAGTACTCAGCATTTGGTAGGAAGAGAGAGATAAGTTAAGAGCATTACAGAGCCAATGCCCTGCTAATGCAAAGTTCAAAACCTCTCTTCTTTAGGAAACCTCCCTTAAAGGTTCCTGTAGCATCTTTTCTGCCTGTTCTCTTCTGCTGCTTCTAATAATAATGGGTGCATATGGACAAGCATAATAGTGATCCACTTTATAACTCCTGTCTGATTTTCTGAGCAAGCCATAGTCTGCCTCCAGAAATCACAGTTTCACAGTGAGTGGGTATCTTTGAAGTTATGCAGAACATTTATATTAAGCATCAAACTTTGCCTGACTTTCAGAATTAAATTTACTAAAATGACTGGAGCTTGCTTACAGAAGGATTGAGCTTGCCAGGGAGGGATCTCTAGAGGTCATATCGTCCAAACCCTGCTCAATCATAATCTCTTAGGATCAGTTGCCCAGGATCACATCCAGGTGGCTTTTGAAAACCTCTAAGGAGGTAGACTCCGCATCTTCTCTGGGCAACCTGTGTCAGTGCTCAGTCACCCTCCCAGCACAAAAGTGTTTTCTGATGTTCAAAGGGAGCCTTGTGTGTTTGAGTGTTTGCCCATTGCCTCTTTTCTTGCCATGTGAAAGAACTTGGCTCCATCTTCTTTGTACAGGTATTTATGTAGATTGATAAAATCCCCCTGAGCCTTCTCTTCTCCAGGGTAAACATCTTCTCTACCAGGTGCTCTCCAATTTCATCTTCTTCGCTAGTCTGTACAAACTGCCCACATGCCACCCTCATCATACTTGAGTCTGTTGAGGGATGAGAGAGCCCAGAAGAGCTGATCTATGGAGAAGGCATCTGAATCAGACTCTCTAGATGAACTGGCAGGTTTGATAGACACCCAGTAGACAACAGATACCCTGGTCTACATCTCAAAAATCTACACTGCCACAAAAACAGATTCAATGTCTAAATTCAGCACTGAGTTGAAGAAACTTAAAGAATACTGACAGCAAGCAAATTTGTCAAACTGTCCTAAAGTTACCTCTGATTTAGTTAAGGCTCTTGAATTTAACTGAAAAATATAACAAAATGGATCTGGAGGGGACTTCCTGGCTGAACCTAGTCCCCTGTTGCCAGATACAACACAGTATGTTACACCTGATGAAATTTGATGTCTCTTCACAGAAACAACCACAACCCCCCCTAATATTTCATATATTTAACTAGCTTGTTTTGCTTATTGAAGTCTGCTGATAATTCCTTATTGTCATGTAACATTAATTGATTCAGTGCCTGAATGTTTGATTAGAGGTTACATTTTGTTACCTACATATTTCAAAGCAAAAACCAGATCTATACTGTCATTATCTTTAGTTGGATTAGTAACTGGTGAAGAAATTTCTGAGCTTAAATATCTTTTAATGACAGATTCTGTTTTACATTCCTCTCTACAATAATGTTGCAGAATTAAATCTGACACCCTGGGGATTTTCCACAAGCATTAATTCTGAAAAAAAAAATCCAACTTTTTTCATGCTTAAAGTGCTTGATTCAAGCAGAATTTATTTTATTGACATAACTAGTTTCATCACAAATTATCTTATAGTTTCAGACAAGGTTACCAGCTTTATTTACTTCCTTTCTGAAGAACCAGTACTATTCAGTTTACTCCAGTTGTTGTTTCTGATAGGTTTTTGTTACCCCTAGATTCTCTGTGTAAACACCTTGCACCTGTACATAAAGTCTGTCTATTTTCTTACCTATGTTCCCACTATTTGTATACCAACATTTTGCCTATTTCTTCTTATTATGTTTCTTGTGTACTTAGATTTTGGGTTGTACTTCAGTGAACTGAATTGCCTACTAGACTGCCATTCTCATTAATAATTAGAATTCACTACACTTTGAAGTATGAATGCAGAGAAAAAAGCACAGATTAGATCTTTGATCGAAATTTAGTAGAGATATCTCCATTCTTCCTGACAGGTTTGTGATCATGCTCTTAATGCTAGGTTTATGTGACCTAGCACTAAAATATGACAGAATTATAATAAGACAGAATGCTGTGATTTGGTGTGAAGACAGCTCTGCTAGCTCCCTGTAGCCAGCACAAACCAATAGCAACAGAGATAAAACCAGCTCATGGTTTGGCAACTCAGCACAGGACACATCAGCTCTGCAGGACTTTGGCTGCATAATCTTTTTGCTGCATTTATAGCCCACATAAACTCTGCTAACTTCTCCAGGATTACTTATTCCCACTTGCATTTCTCACCCATATAATCTAAATTCTGCATATGCATACTTTGCATCAGTTTCAGAACTAGCAATACATGATTACTTCATCGTTGAAGCTTTCCCTTCACCTGCCCACCCACACTCTCTACTGTCATTACCAGATATTTCTGTCACTTCTCAGCAGTGACCTTGTCTTCTCTTTCTGCAGAGTGCTGCAAGATTGCTGGCACTGGAGCATGTTAATAATAGATTCAGAGCACATTTCCAGTATCAAAATATGAAACATGGAGGCAATTTTAATAACAACAGCATATGATTGATGGTCATGAAGGAAGCAAAGATTGGTAAGAAATGAACCATTTTTACATTCACACATACACTAACAAGTAGCAGTACAGAGAACTAGTGTGTGAGGAATTCTTTAGTTAAACAGTAGCAGACAAACTGCATTCTGAAACTTTGAAACTCCCCTTCACTTGCCATAGGTGTTAATCTAGTATGTGAATAAATAATTTCCATTACAAATGGCTAGAAGCACTTTTTTGGCTGTAAAAGATTTCAGAAATTGTTGTTTAAAGAGAAATTCTCTGATTTCTTGTACTCTGACTTGCCACAGAACCTTGTAAAACCTGTTTGGCTCTTGCTGCTAAGATCTGACTGTTTGACTTTTACAGACAAAAGATAAAGCCTTGGGTCTTGTAGTTCATGGTAGCCTGATTTGTCTTAAAAAAAAAAAGAAAAAAGAAAAAAAGGCCTAATTTTGTTAATACTCAGTATAAAATTACTCTTATTTTTAAACAAAAATTTTAGAATTACAACAACTTCTTAAAGGTGATTGCAGTGTAAGATGACTATTGCATATCAGTATTGAATATTTAAAACACCTGCCAAGAAAATACTTAGTTGGTCTAAGGAGGAACATTAGATTAACTGCTAAAACATATCAAAAAGGCAACCTGGGGAGAAGTACATGCATACAATAACTCAATAACTACAGCTACTGATCAAAAGAGCTAAATTTAAAAGTGACCACATTATTATCAGCTTTGTAACAACGTTCTCTGATAGACAGTACTGCAGCAGTCACAGTGAAATGAAAAGAGCTGCTGGGAGACATAATGGGCAGCTGCCTCTGCATTCAGAAATAGTTTCAGGACCACTTGCTGGTATGCAAGAACACTAAATAGTCCATTAAAATATCACTGCCCATACTGGCATGGATGAACCATTTCCCAGTCTTCATCACATACAGAAAATTTTACCCGTGTGTGACAAACTCAGCAAAGCTGACAGGTAACCACTATCCACAGCTCCTTCTTTCACTCACTGAACTATGGGAACTGCGTTCAGGGGGAAAAATCAGTTTAATAAAAATATTATCTGCTTAATCAATCATTAATTATTATTATAATAATTTATTATTTCTTCAAATCGGACAAAAAGTCAAGCCAGAATATATTCCTAGGCATTCAGGCACTCAAATTGGCCTAGATTTCACTCTTTCTGAAACCTGGGCAACAGATGTAAATCAATCAGCATTGTAGGGGTGGTAACTTGGGCTAAAATCTGTTCCCATCATTGGACTTCATCATTCCCATCATTAGGGACTGAACACTGGCTCTGAACTTTGCTGCAGGGGCCAACACAAATATGTGACACAGACACTTGTCTGCAACTTTACCCAAGACTCAAATCTGTTGAGTAAGCAGGTGCCATTTTTATACAGTCAATTTTTTAGAACCCATTTTAATTCTACTGTGACCCAATGCATATGCCTAATTAAAAAGTTGTCTATTCAAAATTTTTGTGCTTAACCAGCATGTATCATGGAATTACACTCAGGCAGATGTGGACTAGTAGAGGAAACTATTTTAATTTTATTTGTATTTTGCATATAGTGGTAAAAGCTATTTAAATAGAGGCATTTATTTAGGAGAGAATAAAATACATTCCAGAAAAATCTAAAGACCTTGATTATTTGCTGATCTAGTAAACATGAAGTATTGTAGATTAAAAAATGTAAGTAATGCAATAGTAAAAGCATGCTTAAATGAATGCTGGTCATAAAGCAGTAAAGAGTAGGCAAATTGTCTTCCTATAAACAGTTTTTCACTTCAAGCATCTCAAAGCATAGCATGGATGTTAAAACTGTTACTTTACAAAGAAAAGTAATTACTTAAAAAATGGTAAATATATTGGAGACAAGACCACATAAAAAGAAAAAGGTCCAGTTTTCCAGGTAGCCTTTTATTTACAAATTATGTAAGCTTTTTCTGTCTAAGCTTTGCTTGCAGGAACTACTTGTGCATCCTGAAATGCCTGGTGTGAATGAACTGCGTGACAGAGCGTCAGTGGATCTGAAGAGTGAGATAAAAAATGTATGCCATGTTTGCATAGCTATTTGGGATCACTTTGAAAGGTGTCATTGTGCGCAGAGGCTCATGGAGAAATGAAACCCTTCTTTTTCTTTAGAAAAAGGAGGTCAAAATTTACAACCCATTTGCTTTTGTACGCACATTTTATTTCTGTAGGCAGCGCATCACATTTATCTAGGTAATGGCTCCCAGGAGGAGGAAAGTAGCCCAGCCAGCCTCCTGGCAGCCTAAAGGCATAGGGGTATGGAAAAGCATGATATAAATACCAAGCAGCCCCTGTGCTCCACTGGGAATCCTGGCCATGTGCCACCTGTCCCTGGTGGAAGACATTTACAGCAGCATTATCAACTGCACACTATTGCCACTGCTGATTCCTGACATAAACTGCCAGGAGTGAAAAAGGGATGAGGTGAGGAATTAGATGGAGAATTTATAAAGATGCTGCAGCACAGTGACAAATGCCTTCATATGTTGAAATATGTATAAACATATATATATAACTGGGAAATTTTAGTAATAGGCAGTCATGTTGTGAACTGAAATGGTTAATAGAGCTATTTTATTTCTTTGAGTAATGGTAGCTATACATGAGGACAAGAATAACTAGTCACACACTAAATTAGTAATTTGTGAAAGCAACAGCACTTTGTTGGACACTTAAAAAACATGTGCAAAGATAGATGAGTAGGATTCATCTCCATTTAAAATCTATAGAGGTACAACTTGAAAATTCATTTCTATTTTAGAGATATTATGGTTTCCAAGGAGATTGCTTGTAACTGCAGTGGGCATTACTGCCAGAAATGGGTCAGTTTTATAACTCTGTTATCTATTTGGTAAAATTTTCATCATTGCTTGATCAATACTTTGTTTTTCCTACTACACTTGCACAGTGCCCATCCAGGTGCCTAATTCCCCAGAGAGCTGACTCTCTGAGACCACTACAAATCTAATTTGACTATCACTCAGGTCATTAATTTAATTTAAAGCTAAGACTTAAAAATTTGATTTGTGGATGTTTTGTGTATTCCTTGCCCAAGTCCACATTCTGCTGACTGAGATCAAGGTGAGATGCCAGCTGTCAGTGTGCTTATTTCAGACCCAAACCATGGAGGTGGGGTCAAACACCAGGCACCAAAGCTGAATGTGTTGCTCTGATGTATTGATTAGCAATGTTAATCTACAATAATAATAATCATCATCATCATCATCATTATCATCATCATCATCCACATTCTTCCCAAGAGTAATGTTTTCTGTTGTCCCAGATGCTACTTTTTATGCTACAAATTCACTACCAAACTTTATGCTGAAGAATCTGACTGATTAACATCTTCATCATGCCATTAGTTGTAATGAAATGTGTGCTCATTGACTGCTTCACCCTAGTTATTGGAGCTTCTCCTGTCATGCCAAACCAGAAATTCAGAATATATATATCTGCACTCCTGATTCTACATATACATAAATCCTCAAATCTTGCTGTATCATGAAAGTAGTTAACAGGGTTTACAAGGTCAGCACCCCTCAGAGACAGATATTTCAAAAGAGGTTTGGATCACTACAGATTAATACTTTTATGCAAAATTAAAGATGGAGTATTTTATCAAGCAGAAATTAAATGTATAAAAACAGTGAAATAATTTCCAGCTAAATAAATGGATTTTTACTAGTACTCCACTACATGTAAATACCTCAGTGCATTTGAAATGGAGCTGTATATCATTACCAATTAATTAATAAATGCTTATACATGTATATGGCTAGTATATAAGTAATTTTCTACTCATAAATTTAATAAAGGCCATTCAAATTTTAGTTTCTATGTGCTTATTTTATATATTACCTCTATACTTTTTTTCTTTTTTTGATAGCAAAATCATCTACAAAAAATACCTTAATTTCAGACAGCTTCCCATACAATTTCTATACCAAAAGATCTGCTCAGTAGTTTGTCAGGAATATATGAATATATTGCTTGCTTTAAAATTGCATGGCAAAGAGAAATAGTGGAGTACCTTTAGGTCCTCTAAGGAGTATTTTTCCAGGTTAATAGAGGGTAATGTATTATCAAACTGACCTTCCTTCCAAGCAAACATTGGTTGCCTTAATATCTCTAGAGCCTCTTGCACTGTCAAGCACTCATTTTCAAGGACAATATATTTTTACTCTTTGCAAAACAATTTAACACCTTCACCACTGAATAATTATTATTTCACATTCAGCTCATTTCTGAATACTACACTGACTATAAAACCACAAAATTCAGCTTGCATAATATTTTTTTTTTGTAAGAAGAAGGAAGCAAAATCCTTAACATGCTCCTTCTTTAAAACTGCTCTATAACACACCTAAAACTCCAGCCTTATAATAGTTAGGAAAACGTCACTTTCTACCCTTATAGCTTTATGGCTAAGAATCACATTCCCCTCTTATGAGGATTATCCATTCTCCCACTAGATATACTTTCTGCTTTTATATCTCATCCACCTTCACTATTTTCTGTTTTGGTTTCTGAGAGGAAGGAGAATTTTTATAGCACTGAGAAGCCACAATATTGTTGGGACTTCATTTCCACTGTAGTAAATATATGACCAATAACAACATCATTGCAGGGCAAAATACTCCATCATTTTCTATTGCAACGTAGGGGTTCAGCTGAATATTTGGATCCCAACATTTGCCACAAACTGCTGCAATATTGGATACATCAATTGCTGCTCCACTGTCAAATCTCAGATCTTATATATAAAGGGCCATTAATCCTTCTGTGTATGAGAACAACAATTTTCCTCTTCAGAAAGGTATTCATTTTTTGGATGTCTAAATTTATTAATTTGTTATTTAGCTAATGAACAAAGGTAAATTATAATGTGTTATTATAAATTACTGTGATGACAGATCAGACTATTTGTTCAGACCATAAAAAGCAGTCTCACACTATGCCTGCCATCTCCCAATGTCCCCTGTGAATCACCCCATGGTAATTAAAAAGTCTTTCCAAAAATTATAAATGTATCTGATTTTTCCTCAAAAGGCTACCACTTTATGTCATTTGTTTTCACATAATATTTCTATCCTGCTCCTGACAAAGTAGGTGGCACCATCCTTCCCAAGCAGGAATCGCTTCTGTGTCCTTCAGAAATTGAGATCAAGTTGCAGTCTCCCATCCCATTGGAGATGGTAGCTATAGTGGTTAAAGGTGATTCATGGAAAAGTTCTCTCAAGCATATCGTGTGCACAACTTCTTCCTCTTTGGAAAGCCTGTAAAAATGGTGGGAAGTGGGACAGCCACTCCATAAACTTCCTTCTAAGAAAGGCTGCATGAGAAGTGCACAAAGAAGGGCAAGAGTGCCACGTGTTAATGGATGCATCACACTGGAGACAGGGGATAACTAAGGGTGAGCTGGAAATGAGTGTGTGTGCTGTGGGGCACAGGAATGGAAAGAGCAGGAGGAATGTGGGATGTGAATACCAGCAACAGAATGAGAGAGAAAGCAGATGTTGCTTTGTTCTTCCCTGTCTGTAAAAAACCTCTTACTGCCTGCCTGTCTAAGAGCCCTGTCCTGCTTCAGGAAGGCACAAACAGACTGAAGTATGCTAGTGAATCCTACTCCAAAAGTTAATATTTTTAAAATGGAGGGCAATTTACATTAAAAATAACTTTGTTCTTTCTGCTTCTTATGGAATTTTAAGTATGAAATTATTGCTTTTTCAGACTTTTATACAAGCAATGCTCACATACAAGCACTACCTGAAAATGGTTCCCAGATTAAAAAAAAAAACAACATAGTCAGGGGTCAACTTCTTATATGTAAACAGCAATTCTTGGAAATACAGTGAAATTACACAGTCATTATTTCCAATGGGGATTATAATCAGAGAAACTCACGTACCTAAATCAAGCTAAAAAATGCAAACAACCCTGGGTATAAAAATGAAATTATGGCTTCTTGTCTATTTTAGCTCTCTCTACTTTTACTACAAACTATGAGATTGTCTTTGTGAATCACAATCCAAAGATGGGGCTGCTGACACTAACAAGAGAGACATCAACACAAATAATACTGTCCTAACAGCAAAGTTAAGTATTGCTGGGTAAATTAATTCACTGTTTGTTTGACCTAGTGCATTTTGATTTAATGGATTTTATGATGATATATCCAAGAGACTTCATAGCATATTTTTTATTCAATTAAAAAAACAAACAAACAAACAAACAAACAAAAAACAACCAATTCACAAAATAGAAAAAGCTTTTACAAAAATTGGTAAAAATATACTAAATGTTATAAGTACAAAATATGGTTTGTCCCTAATTTTATTTCATTAATAGTTGATACGTTATGTTTTCAATTACTATTTAGAAGAATGAATTGCTGAAACTGACAGTCCTTTAGCTGTTCTCGGCAAGGAATCCCCAAATTGTTTAGCCTTGAGAAAATTTTAATGCATAAAGAAGAACCAATCAATCGATGTATTAAATGTCTAGTGAGCCTGTAATACTGCAAACTGCTTTTGAAACATTTTCAAGGCTTTCATTGTTAATGAGTAAGTGGAATTACAATTAAAAACACTGTGAAGAAACAAATTCTAAAGAGCTCTATAATTTTATTTTTATTGAGGTTGAAACTATCCAGTCTTTTCACTATCCCTCCAAAAGTATGTATATCTTTCTGTCTTATGGCAAAACTATTGTAAAAGAACTCCCATGGCAAGAAGAATTCTGATTAACTGGGACTGTAGAAGGGATTTATGAAAAAAAAATCGATACAATGTTGTTAATGTCCCTATAGCACAGTTTCTAACACTATTGCTATGAATTATTCAATATGCTCAGGATAACTAGTGTGAATGTTTCTCAGCGTGCTTATTTGTTATGTGACAGACACCATAAAGAGAGAGGACAGTAACTTTAATATTAGCAGCAACCACATTTTCATTCTCTGACTTCACTGTCCCCCCAGATTTATTGCAATGAACTTCAAACTAAATGCTGAATACCACAGTTCCACCTAGTAGAACTCATCTAAAAGGTACTTTTAAAAACAGAGGTATGCATATTTTCACACTTATTCATATATCTTCAGGTAGCTTCAGAAACAGTATTGATTTAGAAGGAGAATAAGTGGTCCATCTACTCTAAAAACTGGAGAGCACGTTTTGGATTCTGAGGCAATCTGGAATTTATAGAACAGCAGGCACAGCTGTTTCTCTGGTGCAGAACTTCTGATAAGCAGAGGTGGAAAATTTTCTTCCAGCTGTGTTCACCTGGGCTTGAAGGCACAGGACAACCTTCACCCTGAGGAGCAGAGAGCACCTGCCCACATGTCCAGTTTCAGCTGCTGCTGTCAGAAAGAGCCCCTTAGCACCAGAGATCCCTCAAAGCCAGCCTTGCACCAGGGAATAGTGGAACTGATAGTGTCAATTACATGATGGAAATGGAGATGGGAGCGATGGGAGGAGAAATATAATGTGAAGAAATTGTGAGATGAATCCCTCTGACAGTGCCTACTGTCTCCCATACTGGCCAAGGCAGCTGAAAGGCATTTCTGTATTTACATAGCCCTTGCCAGTCCACAGATAATCTTACAAAGAGCATGCTCCCCAAAGCTTTTAATGGCTTTGTCCTGTCATTCAAAAAAATATCATCATTAAAATGAGTAATAACACAAGTGAGGTTCAGGTTCAATGGCAAGTCTGCATGCACAGGGAAGAATTGTTTGCACATAACAGATGTGCTTCTGTTCCACTGGAGTCTATGCAGGTTCTACTCTGGATTTCAACTAAATATTTTCTCAACTATCTCTTACCCACTCTCTACACTCTGTTGGAGGACTCTTGCTTGCCCTCCCCCCAGCCATGAAAAGTAGAATGAGTACTTGTCTGTGTGGTTATTTTTGTGTAGTTAAAGGGAATCTGCAAAAGTGAGACTGTTAAAGATGAATGATAATATATTCCTCTTTTTTACTTGCACAAACAGAATCCTTTTGGGAAGGATGCTCTTGAGGCATAACAAGGATTTTGAATATCTAAGTAAGACCCAGATGTGCTTAGGTACCAACAAGATGTGAAAGAGATTAAAAACTGTTGCCATTAAAAGAGAAATTACTTACATGAACATTCTCTAATTTCCTCAAACCTCTCACTCTCCCAAATTAAAAGACAGATGCACTCCCTAACTCAGACACAAAAATACGAGGTGCGCCTTTATCTAATGGAAGGATAATACTGTTGCATTAAATTGACTGAAATGCAAAGAAAGGGAAGAAAAAGGAATGAAAATTATATGAGCTTAAAGTGATTTTTGTCTTTTACAGATAAAACAGGATATAAAAGAATATCTAACTCCATCACTAATAGCAATAAAATAGTAAGGCTGTGGTGCATGAGAAATTTACATAATTCTGAAGGAGTAGGTTTGATATTTAGCTTGTCCCTAAACCTTGCAATTGCAGGATGCAAACAGAGGTCACAAAAAAGTTGTATCTCATGTAATTTCTAATATTTGGGAGAAGAACTTGCTGTCACTGCAAGAAAGAGTAAAAATCTTACTGCGGTCTGTTGAAGTGGATGCAATTACACTGTACAGGTATCATGCATCACTCTGCTTGTCAACTGGACAAGGTTGCTTGCATTGCCATGAGATGACTGTCAGAAACTGACTAAACACACTGACTTTCTCACTCCAGTCTTGACTCCAAGAGAGGTTGTTTCAAGTGTCTTCTACCATTTCTATTATATACTCCAAATTTGGGGTAATCTTTTGGAAAATGATAGATTAAAGATTGTCTAGGTTGTCTTGATTGTGTTTGCATTGTGCAAACAGATTTTAATACAGTCTTTAGTGAGATCACACTTTGTATTTTATTCTTTGCTATAGGGTCTTTGTTCTAGCCCCCTCTTTTCCCCATACTTGGCCTGGCTGTTTCCCACAGCTGTGTTTTCCAGTTATGTGAGAGAGAGGGAGAGAGAGAGAAAGAGAGAGAGCCAGCCTGATGTACCTTGCTATGGCCACTTCCATTACTGCACAACTAAGCTGGAGACCCAAATCAGGGAAAGTCTGTTTTTTTCTGTCAGCCTGGGGTAAAGAATGTTTAACACAGAATTCATACTGGACAAAAAATTAACACCTGATTCTCACAAACACATGCAAAATGAGACTAATATCTAAGTGTAGTTATATTTTTATGTGGAAAAGATGAAATACTATATACCTGTGACTAGGCTGATCCCACCTAGCTTGAGGTTAGGTAGAAGATTTTCTCAGTCTGTGGCACAATTTTTTTTTGAATAAGTAGATTAAAAAGCCCTCTAAAAATTAGAAGTACTGTGATTTTGTTTTTCACTGAATGTTCTTAAACTCATAATATTTTCAATTTGATTTTTTTAAATATTTCCCAACATTTTTTGAAAAGTATTACTTCCTGTTTATGTGAGATTACAAGTATTATGCCCTAGCAAAGATGAGTTCATTATTCTTGTAGCAAACAAAATGATTAAAGTATCATAGTCCTGTTTTCAGAACTGAACGAACTATTGAAAGACAGTATTTGCAACACTGCAAGTTTAAAATAAAAATCCATCACTCAGCACCTTGGCTGGAGTGGAATTTTTGGCTTAAACAATTGCTCATGTACAATTCTTCTTATTATCCTTATTTACCCAAACAATTCAGAACTACTTTTTCAACTGTGCTAGAAACACTTGAATCTCTTATATAATAGTCAACGGCATTTTCTTTTGATGCAATCAAGTTTGGTCTAAAAAAGTATACTCTTGTCTGATATGCAGAAAATAATTGGAGCAAGACAGACTAAAGAGATTAAAAAAAATCTGCCAAAAAAGAGGAAGTTTTATTGAACTCTGAGTAATGATGCTGCCATTGTGACCTGTCTGGAAAATAACCAGAGATGATATGAGCGTTTTCGACTTCTTCCATCTGTGTTAGAACAAATCTCTCCCATTAAAATAAAACAACTTTCTAAGGTGATATTAAAAGTATAAACACATAAATGTGATCAGTATTTTCATGCCACATGTAGCACTGCAGTGTTGCATGACTATCCCATGGACTTTGACAGAGGAACCTACCCTCAATCCCACTTGTCAAGCAGACAAGGTTAAATCCACACGTGGTTTCCAGTGCCAGTGACCAGGTCTGACAGGAGGCAGTGTCTTTGCTGTGGGAGGATGTGTTCCTCTTAAGCTGCCCAAGGAAAACCTGCCTGAGCACACCAGGCTGCTGTGGCACCTAACTTTTGTGGAGGTTTCAGTGCAAGAAAGTCAGCCAGACTCCAACAAACAAAAAAAAAGTCCCAAGTGCATTGGCTGAAGCTCTGCACAATATCAGGAGAATAATCCTGGTAACATGATAGAGAGGGGGTTATGATTAATGCTGCCCCACACATCTAGTGCATCTTTCAGTTCCATACAGTGACATTTCTCGACTTCCCCCTTACAAGAAAGCACTGACAGGTTCTCATCATTACCTCAATTTCTGCATTTACCAGTTTCCCACCTCTTTCTGATGCCTTTTTTCAAGCACCCCACTGAAAAACCTAGTTTTTTTCAGTCCTCTTTCATCCCTTTACCATGTTAGAGCTGTAGCTCTGACAGCTTCTTCAGAACTGATGGGTTTGCAGGACCCACAGGCATTATTTCAGGCCAATAATCATACACTGATGATAGTCTTTGCTTGTTGAGACTTGCTATTTTGCTTATGCAAAGGTGGAATAGAAGAGATCACAAATAACAGAGCAGCAGCATAATCCAACATGATTCATTACTGACTTAGCCTATGAATAAATGCCCAAGGATAGTCAATACAGGGTGTCCAATATTATCTGACTTTTCCCCAGCAGTACTACAGGTGATACTCAGTATGGCAAAGTCTCAGTAAATACTGCATACAATGATGCTGATTTTAATGCAGAGGAGATTAGTTTAATACAAAGAATTTTAATTTGGAGCTAAAGAAGAAAGTAATACATCAAAAGGAGTGAAACTGCCAGTGTTTAAAAGATCTGTACTCACATCAGTGCTCTAAGACCTTTCTTGCAGAGCTCCTTTCTTCTTTTCCTTAGAACCTTGCCCTCCCCCTCCTGCCTCCTACACACTCACACATGCATAGAAACACCCACTCTCCAGCCATTTCTAGCATAAAATTACTGCCTTTTCTCTCTGCCTCCCTGCAGAGCAAAAACAAATTATGTCATCTCCAGCTCCAGCATATCCTAGTCCAGCCAGTTTTGTCCCTATTCTGCACCCAATCTCTGGTGACCCTTTTCTCCTCTCTCCTCCAGCCAGTCACCCCTGAGGCTGATAGCCAAGACCTGGCAAAACACCAGAGCTCCAGACACCAAGAATTTGCCTAAGCTCCTGTACATAACCCTCATTTATCTGGGAAGCAGAGCAGTGTTTAGGGCACCTGGCTCTACACTGTGGCAGTGCTTCCCTCTGGTACCTGCTGGAGGAGGGGCTGAGGAGGAACCACTGGCACCCAGGCAGCTCCCACTGCTGCACTTTTGGGAGCTTTTAGGAGCAGCAGGACACCTCAAATTCCTCCTCGATCCACCCACTCAGAGACATCACATCTATGTGACTGCTGGAGGGGAGAAGGCTTTTGTGGGGCAGAGAGAGAAAAGGCTGGAATAATTTTTCCAGGGGCTTCTCACTTTCCATCAGGATTCACTTCATGCTTGCCTCCTGGCTAGAAAAGTGCTCCTTCTGTCATTAAGAAATTTTCATTACAGGTCTTTAAACAAACAAGCATTTTTAAAATGTCAGAATCATCAATTACAAAGAGGCAGTTGCATAATTGCTGAAATAAACTTTGCTCTTCTTATAAAGGCTATGTGAGCAGCTAAACAGGGTCAGATGAAAGGTGCATCTGTGCTAATATCCTGATTCTGGCAACAGACAGTGAAAGATGTATTTAGAATTGAACTTCTAATAAAATTGCCTCAAATGTCTCTGAAATTGCCCATTAGTTAAAGGCTTGCAAAGCTCCTCAAATATAATTTATATGCCTGGAAATGTTTTGTCATCTCTAATGCAGCTCTGGATAGTTTTACTTCATGCCATGCATCAAATGATAAAACTCAGAACACTGAAAAAAATATTGATCCATGTGCAATTGAGCACAGATTTCTCTTTTAATATACATTGCACAATTGGACTTTGACAATATTTTTAATATATTCAGCTGAACTCCATTGGGCTTCACTTCTCATGTTTTTAGCAGTTACGCTGGGAGTTGCTAACTTCAATAATTATTTGACTTAAAAGTTCTAAAATGACTGTTTCTCTCTTTGGATGGGGAAATTCAGGTACATGGATGTAAACTAATTTCTTCAAGCAAAATATTTGCTAACTGTCAAGACAGACATTTACCATTTTAAATGTAGAGCAGAAATTATTTCTTAAAATTAATTATTTAATTTTTTCTTTAATTCTCTAAGAATTTAAAATTTGTTCTCAATAATGGCTAAAGGCAAAAAAATGACTGGAAGTTTTGAACTCTGAAATTTTAATACAGGTACAGATTGTATTTGCTTGCACAAGTGTGGAGGCAGAGGTGAATATACATCAATCTATTTTTTCTTAAGAAACAAAATGTCATTATTTATTGAATGAAATAGTAAATGAGAAGATGATTATTATTTTCAATGTATATTTTTGTCTGCTCATGCAAAGCTTGTGAGACAGATGTTAATTACATTTGATAGAAAATAAGTAATTTCTGCAACTGCAGCATTTTTTTGCAGCCACTGACTTCAGTGCATGCTGCTTACTCAAGCAGCAACTTGAAAATTTATAAAACCTGTCCTAATAAATGTAAGGATTATGACAATATATTTGTCATCTCCTGGTCTATGTTAAATGTCCTAGCAGAATCTGCAGATTTTTGTGTGATGAAGTTCAGATTGAAGAATGAATTTATGGACTTCCTAGAACACTCATACACAAAACAAGTGTTTTTTTCAAAATGAACACTCAAATTAGATAAATGTGTATTAGGATGTGATAGTGGACATAATAAATAATTTAACATTTTTTCTGCCTTTGTGCTTTTCATACTGAAATAAGTATGACATAGTTTTAGTATCCTTGTCTATGCTTTTGCCCTTTGTTGCCATTTTTCCATGGAGTCAGACCTTAAATTAATAGGAATATGAGACTCCACATACTTGAATAATTTGTGTTCAAATAGCCTCTTTGCTTTTTCACCTTTACTCTTTCACATTTTACTTTACCATATTTCTTGATTTGTGTATGATCTCATTTTCTGCTAAAGATATAGCACCTTTGAGCACCAGAATATCTCCATTTACTGTTTTTCTAAAAGAGACTGAGGGTGGTGTCTTAAGTTAAACAGGGTGTGTATGCCTTGTGTTTATGCCTTGTGTTGGATTTGTCCATAAGAGAAAGGATTTTTATGTTATCATAGATCATATTTACATTATGCCCTCTCTTCCCATCAAATTACTTCCCCATTGGTTTCTGGGTTAAATAAGAACATAACTGCAGGGAGAATCTGGTCAAAGGTGAAAGAGCTGGATAAAGGACAGTAAGTGCTGTACATGTGAAATCTGGAATGGCTGGGCATGTTCAGACTGCAGCCATCTCTAATCAAATATCTTCAGCTTTCTATAGTTGGTTCCAGAAGGGTTGCTCTAATGGCTTAAATATTAGAAAAAATTTTAGCACATATAAGCAGGCCTGCTGATATATTCTCTCCTGAAAAAGATCATGTGGCACATTTATGTGACCCAGAATTCCACCTATTTACATGTCCAGTGTTTTGCCATTTCAAGTAACAAGCACACATTATCATTCTTGGGACTGATAAACATGGATCGAAATACGTCAACAAAAGTTTCTTTCAAAATAAGGAAAGTGCTATAAACCATGAGTATTGTGAGTTGCATCCTGCGTATAAATATGGATTTTATCAAAGCAAAATGGAAGACTGATTCCTTCTGCATTTCTGTGTAATATGTGGACTTGAAAAAAATAAGTGACTCACTTCAAAATGAAATTTGAAGAAAAATCACCATAGGAAAGAAAACAAGTTACATATACAAATACATATTCAATCCCGACATTGGCGTATTCTTTACGGGTACCAATCTTATATAAAGCAAAATATTGTAAGTGCTGGAGATGAAAATTAATTTATAATCCTCAGTATATGGAAGGATGAACTCAATCATCTAACTCCTTATAACTCAGTCTTCAAACTTACGAACAGCTAAATGACAGAGAATTAAGCCTATTAATTTAAAAGGGGGTTTTGTTGCTTTTTAAAAGTATTCATAAAACCACAAATGAACAAGCCTTGGGGAAACAAACATCTTTAAAATTGTCAGAAAAGCATTGTTATTACAGTAATTAATCAATCAATCACTGCTTGCTCTAATAGATGATAAGGAAAACCAAAGGTGTCTATTAACACACTCCTTGAAGGAGGAATGAGGCTGTTGAAGCAGGTGTCTAATGTAATTTTCAATAGCCTTTGCCATGTGAGATATTTGTATATGACTTTCAAGTTCCACACAGCCTTACAAGAGAGTGCTGCCTGGAAAGGCAGGAGGAGGCTAGGTGGTACCTGGAATGTTTAATGGCACAGGACAGATATATTTATGCAACTGAATTTCCCCCACATATCGGGAGTTTCAGTTATCTCCCTTTTCCTCTCTTGCCACCCTTCTTGGGAATCTCTTTTCCTTAGTGTCCTGCTTTGAACTATCTCAAGTTAAGATATTAAGTGCAAATTGTGAGATAGAAGGTTCCCAAAATTTCTACGTTATGGCAGACTTTAGGGATAAACCCCAGGATATGGAGTCAGAGACCACTGAGTTCCATGTGTACTAATAATGCAAGCCCAGAATCATCTCATGGAGACAGCATGTGATGTGGAGACAAGCAGTTCCTAAGAATTTTTTTTAGTTGTTCCTTTGACTTAAACTACACCCTGTCCATTTTCAGAAGCATTTTGAAATTCAACTTAGATGCTCTGATACAATTGCTCTTTCAGTTTGCATCACTAATTTTAATTGCAGACTTCAAGGGAATAGACAAAAGACAGGGCTAAAAAGAATCAAAAGCTCTCTTCATAGCTCAAGGAATGTCTATTTGTAGGCACTACTTAACAAATGCTCAGTAGCTCACAGGGGCAGCACAGACTCAAGCTCTAAATCCCTATCAGGCAGAAGACATAGTGGCACATGGATTTTTTGCAATTCAGAGAGAACACAAGGATATTGAATATCACACCAGCCAACTGAAAAATCCGACAAGGTGCACACAAAGCCCTCAGATGTAGACAGCAATAGAGTGTAGTATACAAAATATGGATACTTTTTTTAGTCTAGGCTTGTCTCTGTCCTAGTTATCATTCAATGAGTACCTCAAAATATAGTGAATATCAAAAGAAGGAAAATATGAAGAAAACACTAAAATAAAAACCTAATGGAGATTAAAATTCAGTAATCTTGTGAAAAAGTAGCCACCTTTCCTAGTCCTTTAGTCAACCTAAGGAGAAAATTTACAGATATTAATGTGACCACTGTACTAAGTTATCTGAAAGCCATAGAAACATAAAAAATATAATGGAAAATTAATCTTAGAAAAAAGTAGCACAAGTACGAAAATCTTCTAACAACCTAATACTACTTTCTTGTCTTTCTATTCACATAAAGAGCTCAATGAATTGCCTGCCTTTAAATTTGAAAGAACGGGGGATTGAAAAAGAATCTCTTAATTGCCATTTTTATTCCTAAGATGCAAGTATTAGTTTTACTGTCACACATTAATAAATTGTGTCTTAATATATGATATCAAATAAATAGTAAAACTGTCATTTTTTTCCTTTGCCTTGTGTTTGAAACCCCTTATGTGGTCATACTTCAGTACTTTCCTCTGTGACAGGGGAACAGAAGTTTTATCCTGTAAAATTTAAGATAATATTAAGATTTAGTCCCCTTTAAACAACAAAAAATAATTAAGAGTTTTGCTTTAAAGAATTCTGGTTATATAGAGACTTAAGATAAAATTTTGAGGACTAGGAATATTGTTAGATTGTTAAAACAGGTTAATTTTAACTCTACACCTCTTGCATAGTTTTGGCATTAGTTACATGATGTGCATGTTTTTATGGTGAGAAATATAAAGTGGAATAAATTAAATGTGTACTGCAAAATACTGTGTACTGCAAAAAGGAATAAAAGGGTTATATCAGTTTGTCTTAGCTATAAACTATCAGGGCATCTGTTAACTCTGTCCTCATGTCTGGTGCAAAGACCACAGCACTCACGTTGTGGTTCCAGTCTCCAGACCCTCACAATCTCCTTGATTTAAAAAGCCAAATTAACTGGTGAAATGAAAGAAGACTGACACTGCAAAACCAGGCTGAGGTTTTAACAAATAATTACTCTTTGTATGTCTCACAAACAAGATACAGGTTTTAGTTGCACCTGATACAAATATAGTACTTCTGCTCTGCTTTGCACCATTTCATCATCAGCCTGGAGGATGCTGCAATACATGCAGTAAATATAACACAAATTCACACTGACTGGCTTAACGTGGGTGGGAGAAATCATTCTCCATGATGCCTGAAGTAATTTTTGTTATTGCTCTTAGTTACTTTCCAAACAGTTAATTTTCTTTCTCTGAACTCCATGGGATGATTAGCAACATATGGAGACAGAGAGAGAGGTGCAGTCTCAGCTAGACTAAAACATCAGATGAAACATCCTAGCTTCCAAATAAAGCAGGGGTAGTAAGGGAAGCAGATAATACAAGCTGGTTTTATATGTGCTCCTCAACTCTCACAGTCCTGCCTTACCTGGCATCAGCTTGCAGCTTCAAGGGTGACACTTCAGGAGGCCTTGGTGTATATTTAAAAGAGTGTTTTAGCCCAGAGATGCATAAGACCAATGAAAATATTGTCCTTTCTCAGCAGTCCAACTAGTAGCAAAGCTTTTCACTTTTCTAACAGCATGCCTTAAATTTGTGAGGCCAGTTTTCCTGGAGCCACTGGATGAGCTGTCAGGAGGGTGAGATAACTAAATTTCAGCCAGCTTCAGGTACTATGGAAATTAAACCCCACATGTGTGTGACCAGCTCCTGGTCAGTGCACCTCTTGACATGGCAACTGTGGTAAACAGCTGGATACCAAGGGAAGGGAATGTTGTAAAAGAGAACATTATTGGTTGGGTTTTGACTGATAGCACCTCAGAAAGACATGACCTGTTTGAAAAGGAGTATAGGTGTTGTGGTGTGTGGTCATGATACACTGAGGGATGTTGTGAAATCATTAACATTTCCAGATGACTGCCAAAACGTAGATTTTAATTTTAACCTATCTGCTTCTTTGGATTGAAGGCATTCTTTGTGCATACATAGTTCATCTTTTCTGTTGTTCAAACTAGAGAGTTTGCATCTCAGCTGAGCTCACATTAGGTGAGATGATGGTTTGTTCATATGATGGATATACGGGATATATACAGGATATATCCATATAATGGATAAACAGGAAACAGAATTAAGCGTCTGTTTGAACTTGTAAAAATGCATCCTTTTGCAGATATCCACATTTCCTTCTGTCTTGAGTACTCCACTTTTTATAAAGGTTGTAAGATATCAGCCTTACTGTCAAAGATAGGCATTAATGGAACTAGACAATTATTTCTTAACCCTAGTGACATTGTAGGGTCAACAGCCTGATAATGGCTTTGGGTTTGCTCTTATTCTCTTAAATAATAACATTCATGGTTTTGTAGATTAACAAGTGTGGTTTCTCCAACTTTCTTGCATTTAAAGTAACCTCAGCTTTTTGAAAAATTCATCATATGCAAAAGATTTTTATGGGTCTTGATGGTATGTCCATGGACAGAAGCAAGGCCATGGCTCACTCCTTCCAGCATTTCTAACAGCTCATTCCCTTTGGAGATCCCTAAGGTGCAGTAAAAATTGAGTGGTAGATGTGGGACCAATCTCTAGCTGTTTTCTCTAGGCTTCATCCTATTACAGTCATGCAAAAGTAATAGATGTCTGCTTATATGATAGGTGTAGACATCTATATTGTAGACAAGTATATCTGTTAGCTGAAACTTATCTTTAATTTATGAATTTATATCTGGAGAATAGATCAACTAGTATGGAAAAAACTACCATTCCTGAGAGAAAAACATCTAAAAAAGCCCAAGTTTGCATTGTTTACAGACGATTTAGCATTTTAAAGCTGGCCAAGCACATGCTTGGCAGATGAAATGAAAGAACATATTTCCCCTTTCTTGATTCACACTGTTGAGCTATGACATTTCCCCACAGATTTATGTTTCTGGAAAGTTCAACCTGCAGTGACCAAAGATATTCATCAGTCAGAAGGGTCATCACCAGACTCCAAGAACCACTTTTGCACCATGCCTTTGAGCTGTTTCCTGGAAACTTTCACCGAAGGAAATGGAGCTTGCTGAAATGCAGAGAGTGAGAATCTTTCCCCGAGCTTGATTATGTGGGAGTATTTCAGTTTATCCAGTCCATTGAATAACCTTGACAATCGTAGGAGATTTTTTGCCTTTGCAGCTTGAGCTTTTATCTGACTCAGCCGCAGGCCTAAATCTTTGTTTGCCTTAGAACAGCAGTCAGTCAAAATCACTCACTGTATAAAAATCTTTTCATGTAGATGCTGTCTTTTACCAGTGATGTTCACTCAGCATTTTAATCGAATGCAGGGGCATCTTAAATACATAGAGTTTTCTGTTGGCTGCATGAGGCTTCAGAGAAGACAAAGGAATGTAACCTCCCAGAAAAGAATGTGGTATCAGCTCCTAGGCTGTCCTGAGATATAGACAGAGATGCTGTGGAGTGTAATGTTCATATCCAGCAGCTTGATTGAGCTCCAAATGCTAAACCATGTCCTATTAAGGCATTTCCAGGATTATTAACAACTATCAGTGCACAGATGCTAGATTTACATGAGGGCATAATAGCCCCAACGAATTCTGAAACATCTGGCAAATGGGATCAGGAATGTAATTTTGGTTGTTTTTGACTCATCCACTGAGATGTGGTTCCTCTGAGTCTTCTTGTGAGGTTTATTGTGGGTCTAGGACAAATATAAATACCTCTTAGTGCTCAGTACTGGGCACCAAGTACTTCTGATAGCTTTTCAGGACCTCAGATATCTCTTGTTGCATCTCAATGCATTTGGTTTGCCTCATTGCTTTGTTTCACAGCAACACCAAGTCACTGTCAGGCAGCTGCTTCTGTGTTCCTAGTGGCTTCCAGGCTTTCAGCATTTTTCCTCAGGGATCAGTACTGGGACAAGCACCATTTAACATCTTTGTTAGTGATTGGGACACAGGGACTGAGTGTACCCTCAACAAGCTTGCAAATGACATCAAGCTATGTGGTTACACGCTGGAGTTTCACCTGGTCTAATGGAAGGTTCACCTGGTTCTGGTATGGGAGGTGGGACTGGATCATCTTGAAGGCCCTTTCCAACCCAAACCATTCTATGGCTCTATGTTCCAAAGGATAAAATCCAAACCTGCTCCATTATTAAACCCTCAGGTCAAACTGCTTTGTTTTGATCATATTAATGGGTGACAATGTGTTACATAGACTCCTCCTTTGAATAGCATTTGTACCTGACCCCAATACTAGCTTTTGGGTGGAGAAATAAACCAAAGTTACAATAGTGGTTTTCTATGAGCTTGTTTCTTTAATAATTACCTTGAAGTACAGCTTTGGTGTCTTCAGCTTGTGGCCAAAGTTTAGGTAAGGCAAATGAGATTGTGCCTTTTCTTTGTATTTCCCCCATATCTGATGCAGGTCTGAAGTATGAGGATTTCTATAACTACTGGGCCAAAAAATAGTATCAGCTTTGCAAGGGACAGGGTCCAGAGTCATATTAGAGCTGGGGGCAGCGGTGCTGTGGTTATCCCTTACACTCAGGCTGCTTCACAGATCATTGTTACTGCTCTCAGACTTTCTACTATGATGCCCTACTGCCACAACATGATGTTTTGATCATTAACCAAAGCTTCCCTATCTGGAGTGGACATAAATTGAACCATGACACATAGTTTGTATCAAAAGAATAAATAAAATCTGTTTTAAAAGCCCTATTTATTATTCAATGATGCCTAACAAACAAAAAGAAACAATGTAATTTCAAGTAGTTTTCTAACATAAAATTTTAACAGGTTTATGAACAAAAAGCTATTGATGGAACCTGAGAGGCATTCATATCTTCAGTTGATTATATTGTAAAATAGCTCAATAGAGAGAGAAATTCCAATTCAATAAATATGAAAAGGATTTGATATCAGGAAATACAAGCACTTGATTGAACAGTGCTTTTATAAACATTCAGATCTTAAATATATTTTTTCAGGTTACCATTAACATATTTAGAAATTACTTTATTCATAGAAATCATGTTAGATGTCACAATCATTAGCTGAGATTCTCCGATTATTTTACATCGGAATCTATCACTCTTCTTAATAATGAAGACATTTGAAGCCAAAATTTTTTCTGAGATCTAATTTTATATGTTTTGGGGTCACATAATTTTAGAGTGATTATATATTTGAATGTACATTTCTGTTTTGCATTCCTAATATAGTTGAATTAATTACCTGAGGAAAGAAAAAAGCTATTTCTGTGCATTTTAAAGAACATTTTTCTTACATGTTCTCATCACAATCCATTACTACAATAATGAGCATCAACAGTATTATGAAACCCATATTCAATTTCAGCATAAAAATTCAAGTAGAGTTGAAAGGATATCCTGTTTTCCAGAGAAAATAGCTCCATATGACCAAGTTCACTAATAACCAGCCCACACTTCAGAGGGATTAGCAAGTAACTATATTTGAGTTGTGCATCTGAGTATGCTAAACCATGACAAACAAGGAAAAGCTCTCATGCCATGTATTAGATAGCATGAAAATATTAGGTAAAAAATGAAGTTTATGTAACTGCAACCTTCTGAACTTCAGGAAGTATGTTGTATCCTTTGTTCACCTAATCAGCTAATTTACTTTGAGAACTAAACTGCATTAAGTTAAAATGGCAACAAAAACTGAGAATTAACAAGCTGTTAGANTTTTTTTTTGTAAATAATACTTTTCACAATCTTTAAACTTCCTATTTGCGAGTCCTCCAGAGTCCTACAAAATAAACTAGAATCGAGGGTGATTTATTCTGACATATGAGTATGACTATGATAAAAACATTGATTACAATAAAAGGATGAACAAAAATTTCCAGAAAAATCACTTCAGACTATTCCACTCACATCAATTATGCCTGCATGTGTTCCTGTGTCTGCTCCCTTCACTGTAAGACACTAAAAGGATCTTTCTCTGCTGCTGTGATCCATCCACAATGCTCTGTTATCAAAGATTAGAAAAGTATCTTCATAGTGACTCTATCCATCATGAAATGGGTTTTCTACAGAGGCAACAAAAATCCCAAACTAGCATTTCTTCATTTAAATGTCTTGGTGAGAAATAGAAGGATAAATTATGCACATGGGACAAATAATGCTGGGGAGAGACGGTACAGAGTGACAGGGCTGCACAAACACAGGAATATAGGACTTCAGTCCCTAGTAACCATCTGTACCCAGGGAAAGCCCAACTGGGCCTAAAGAACAAAAATCATAGAACAGTAGAATGGTTTGTGTTGAGAGGGACTTTCAAATCATCTACTTCCCTTGCCACCCACTAGAAGAGGCTGCTCAGGGCCCTGTCCAACCTGGTCTTCAACACTTTCAGGGATGAGGCATCCACAAATTCTGGGCAAAAGTCTTTGCTACGAGAGTGGAGGAATGCTGGGACAGGAGTCCACAGAGGCTGTGGAATTTGTATCTTATGAAATTTTCTCAAGACCCTGAGAAACCTAATTCAAGCATAAAGTTAGCCTTATTTTAAGCAGGGAGCTAGTGACTGAGGCTCCCTGCCAACTGAAATAATTCTATTATTCTCTGACTGTCTTTTCTTAAAGATAACAACTGCTTGGAAACTGAATTCATCTTCCTCTGGAAGAGTTCCATCCATACATCATAGCATGACCTGATGTGACCTTTCAGTGGTTTGCAATATTTATCAATCCGTGAACATGGAAATGTTCGCTGTGGTGATCCAGATCTTCAGAGCAGCATTCAATATCTTCAGAAGAAGTTTCTTTTATTTCATGAGTTTTCACAGACTCTTTTTTAATAGGACAAAAATGCCTGTGTGTCCATATGTCACACTGAAAACTCTTGTTATGATAGTTCTAATGAGAACAGTATTGGATCAGACTCAACTGATTATTTTGCAAAACCATCCTTTCTAAAGAAATAAATTTGCACTTAGTAGTCTGTGCTCTCTATCTCTTTTCTTTCCTTAAATAAACAGCCTACAAACCATATCCCACTTTTTTGTGGGGAAAAACAGAGATCTTTTCTCACTTAAAATAACATGAAATGGGAAAAATAAGCTACCTGGCACTTATTAGCAAGGAATTTTTACCAAGAAACTTACCTTTTCTACATATTAACACAGAAAGTCATATGGAAAATGTATGCATGCAAGGAGAGAGTGAGACTCAGAAATCTATTTCTCATACTATTTCTCATATAAAAGAACAGAGGAACCTTCATAATTACCTGTTTCCATTTTCCCATCTTGTGCTGCAGGCCCATCAGGAATTACACTCTTCACCTGGAGAAACTCATCCGGCTCATCCCCACCAATGATGGTAAATCCAAAACCCATGTTGCTTTTCTTAAGAGTTGTGCTGAGGAAAGTCCCCTTCAGCTGTGATGCATCGCGGGTGAAGAGTGGTTTTTCTACATCAGTCAACACAAACAGGAAAGATAAAAGTTCTGATCTAGTCACAACATAGCAGGGACAGAAGATAACAATATCGGCTGACACCAAGTGGCAGTGTATCAAATGCAAGAAAATAAAGAGTGCAGGCATTCCAGGAAAAATATTTGTGAGTTCTTGTACTAATACAAAGCTAAAAGTGTATTTTTTATCTATGGCAGATCAGCCATAAATAAAAGGATATAAATTTCATTTGATATTAGAAATCCATTTAGAAGTGGATATTGTGCAGCTAAAATAATTACAACAATAAAAATGATCTGTGAGGTAATTTAAAAACCTCTTTCCTAACCTATAAATTCAGCTTTGTCTACAAAGTAACACATACTTCACAATTTCCCTCCCAACCACAATGAGGAAAAGATCCCCTGTGAACGTCTCATTCCATTTGTTACCAAGAAGGGGTAAATATTAGACGAGCTTTTCTCTCCAAACACACGGGGCTCAGGCATCCAACAAGTGACACACACGACTGCCGTGCAAACTTCGCGTCCCCTCTCGGCGTGCCCGGGGTGCAGTGTGTGTGCCGGGGGTCCCATGCTGCACTCGGTGAGGGATGGCTGGGGAGGGTGCAGAGCTGGTGTCCCCAGCTGTCCCGGGCACACTGGGGACGTACCGTACAGCCCGTGGGCCCCGGCCGGGTCGCGCCGGCACTGCGACAGGTCACTCACGCTGCGGGACCTCCTGGGAGCGGGGCGCAGGCGGGAAAATTTGGGTCTAGGTAAGGTTGATGAGGAGCTTTCTACTGTTACAAAGGAGAACAAGCCTCATTCTCTGGCTATAACCTTACATTAAAGTTCATTTGTCTGTACCAGCGCTGTTTGCTGCTTATGCACCTCCTTTTGAGCGCACTAATTTTTATGTTACCGACTGGCTGCATTCTTGTAAACTCCTGTAACACTGTGCTTGAGGCTTTTAACTTAATTGATGCTTGCTAGATGAGCTAGCTTAGACACATAGCAAACATCAATTAAGAGTAATTTAGAGAAAGCACAAGTAAGTATTTCAGTATTGCCAACCTTGGGTGCTCAAGAGAGAGCTGTACATTACAGGAACAGAATTTATGATATTATGTAGAAAATTACTTTGGGAGTCTTACTGTGCTTTCAGTTTCTCACCCTTTAGGAAATACTAGATTCAACTTTTCTGTTTTTATTCTACATCTCTGAAAGTTTAGTTAGCTGGTGAGTCCTGCAACTGTTGGAACTTGTATATTTAAGGGAGAAAATTGCTAAGATATAGGCGATAACATTTTGAGCATTGGCAACACTATTCTTTTAACCAGACTGTAAGAAAATCACTGTCACATAAACAGGAGAGCAGGATCTTTCTTCTTAACTAAGATAGCAGACATGGTACTGTACCTCGGAAACCTTGGGCCTGCATAGGCTTTGTTCCAAGTTCTGCGTTGGGCATGTTATGCTGCTGTAGCTTCCTTTTTGCTTCTAGGACAGGGTTTTCAAATTGAGTTCTTCTGTTTATGTGGCTGGAAAAAAATCAGTTTTGATTAAAAACTGGGTTCATTTAGGTGAAATTATAATTTTCACAGTAGGGTGCTGTATGTGGCTAAGGTGTGTGTGGTTAGAGAGTAAAACCATGAGGAACCCCCAGTAGACCTCAGCATGTCCCTTACATTCCACACAATTTTGTTGGGGATGAGAATATACATCCAGTGCCCTCTGTAATGAACAGCACTGAGAAGCATCCTATCACTTCAATATGCTGAACTCTGCTACAGACAAATGGCTTTGATCTATGGGACTACATATAAAACAGCAGCACTGCTGAAACATGCTATAGCAACAGTTTTTCATGTCTTCAGCATGACCACTCTTCTGTGTATGATTCAAAGGATCTCAACCAGTTTTGTGCATTATTATCAATTAGTTGTAAGTGAATTTACTCACCTACAGAAAAAGAAAAGTCTAGACAACAGAGTGCTTTTATGATGGCAATTTACAAATAAATCTAACATAGGTAATAAATTGAAGATTATTCCTTTTTAGTACTGTAGTGTGTATCTCCTCAACTGTACAGAAGAAACAAACGCAGAAACTAAATTAGAAGATTAGAACTACATAGATCATATATGAAATATGAGAAAAGTTAGTACACACATTTTTTCTTGATGCTTTACATTTCCTACTAGAGGTCATTAAGTCCATCTCCAGTGTTACACCACTATTTTTCTGCATTGTGTTTAGGACTATGATCTTTCCTACTACTGTCACCATACCCTCAATTTTAATTCTTTAAAGCATACATTTTATCAATGACTGAGCAATCCTTCACTCCTGTCCTGGGATTTGAGGCAAAACAATGTAGTAGGCTGCAGGGAACATAGCTGTAAGATAGGATCACAATAGAATCAGAACAAAGAGAAGGGGCTTGTGCTTCCAACACTGTTCTGGGGGAAAAAATACACATGTACAGAAGGGCAGGCTTATGTCACTCCTTATTTGTTCTCACTGGGTTACTGTCTACTGAGGTCTTCTGAAAATCCAATCCCAGCCATGGGTTTAAGCATTGGACAAGTTACCTGGTAACTTTCACAACTCTTATTTTACATTGCAATGACCTTTTGTGTCACATTAAGCACTTTTCAGGTCCTTTGAGATTTTGATCCTTCCACCGCTTCAAAGAAAATAAGTGGAATTGCCATTAGGAAGGGAGGTAGAGGAAAGGCAGCAAGTCCTATGGGAGTGCAATACACTTGAAAAATAGGATTTAGTGGCCAGCATTAATGAAATTAAAAGACTTTTAGTCATGTAAAAGAATATTTGATTTAATGAGATGAAGTAAACGTGATAAATCCTTAAGCTGCTACTTTGTTCACATGGCTATAACTCAATCAAGTGGCTGCTAGATTACTTTCATACTCTAAAATTTTGATTAATAGCTTTCAGTAAATTTTGGTCTATGCTGCAGACAGAGAAAGTCCCTCTCATTTCTGTCCTTCTTCAGACTGGCTGTTTAAGATTGTAGGTGTCCTTTTCCTAGACTTTTTCTTTCTGTTATTTCTAGTAACCGTCAAGGTCTTCAGCACCTTATTCTATTGCAAACCTAGAAACTTAAGATAAAAGGGAGAAAAACTTCACTAGTTAAAAACAGAGAAAGCAAGACTTATGTGCATTAAAAAAGGTAATCATGAACTACTAACATAAGCATGAAAAAAGTAATTATGTGATGTGTTTATCATTTTATGTATTTCCATGTTGTAAAGGAAATACTGCTTTTGCCTTTACACAAGACAGTGATGAAACTCAAATACTACATAAAGTTCTGAGCACCCATGATCAAATGAAATCGATCTATATGAAAGGTTTTACAAGAAGACCAGGGAAATAGAGCATTCTATTATAGAAGATCAAAGGAGTTTTAGCTTTTTATTCAAGCAGAATTAATTCTGATATATAATTGCATTCTATGAATACATTTGGAAATAAATACCAGAATGTATTAAAGATGTCAGAATTTCAGACTTGAAGTCTGTAGGCTTCTCACAAGAGAAGTGTGAAGTTAGAACACAGCTTCCAGTAGGAGGTATGGAGTACAATATCTAGGTTGTTTTGTTAGCATTTGATAAAGTTGAAACCAGGGTTGCTACACGCATGGATTAATTGCTTCAACATAGTGATCATCTCTCTCTTTAGGGGCTCTAAAGTATCCTGCCCTTCACAAAAGGGCAAGTTCTCCTACTGCCCTCCACAAGAGCAGAGGTTTGCCATGGCTTTTGTGCCATATTATGCAGCTGTAATGGATATCCAAGATTACACTCCAGATCTTCATTCAGGACCTTGCATTATGTTTCATGTCATGTTGCAATTGCAGGGCACATCCCAGAGCTGCAGGAGGGCCCCTGAAGACCTAAGATTCAACTTATATGTTCTGTGATATAAAAGAAGTTGGGATTTTAGCTAATCTGTGTTCATGGCTCAAGAAAGATTAATTACTGTGGTACTGATATCAAAGATAGAATCCATTTTCTATTGCCTATCTACAGTTTCTAGGTAGAGTTTAAGTGGTGGTTTGGCCCATTTAAACAGAAGTATCTTTGATAACAGCTATCTTGAAAATGTTATTTTGTCCTATCAGATCAGATAGGAAGACTAACACAGGTTCTTGAAGCACCTCATGTTGTTGGTGTAACTTTAATAATTCTAAGCTTCAATTTATTTCCATATTTTGACTTTTCTTTGGTAATGTGCAAACTCAAAAGGACAATATGGAATTTTCAACTAGTTAAAAAACTGCATTAATATTGTGTCCAAAAGGAGTCAAAGAAAAGAAAATTATATTTACAACCAGTCATTTTTATCAGTCAGTAATATTGTATTATGCTTCTATACTGATGATACATGAAACACATCTCTTTTATGCAATTTTAAATGCTATACAGTTTCATGACTAAATCAGAAAAAGTGTTCCTGATGAGTTTACTTGAGAAAGAAGTTATTAAGCTGAGTAATTCTCTTGAAAGGACATTCTAGCTTTTCATCTAGCTACTTCAACAGAATACAAAATATATATTACTGGCCTAGGCCTTCATAAAACAAGTGAGTTTTAGAGATGGTTACAAGTAAGTGCTTTTGTGGTTAAAAGAGATTGTGGATGGTAGCCAAAATGTATCACTCATTGCTCATAGGATCTAATTCAGTGAACAATTCTACATTCAATAGTCTTCCTTTATTTTATACAATATATATTAAATCAACACTCCTAATCCAAAGCCTAATCCGGTTTATTTCTTCAAATGCCAGTGTGGCTATGGAGAGGAGAAGGAGTGGCTGGTCCTGCTGGCTCCTGCTAGCTCCCTGTATCTGAACTGGGCACAAACCCACAGAGCAAGGATTTTCTTCTGAGCTTCATTTACCTGTGATGTCAAAACATTGTTTCCATGTGATGAGGAGGTACCATCACCACCAGCCAGCCTATCATAGACCCAGTTCTGCCCTCTCAGCAGTCAGTGGGGCCAAGCTAAGTTGTTTTTGTGATGAGTTTCAGGTTAGATGCACTTAAGACAACTGAAAGACATCCTTAGGAGATTTGCAGGCTGTAGAGTCTAATTTGCAGACTTCAGCTGATGGTCAAGGCACTGAGCTCTAACAAAATGGTAGCAGGTCAGAGCATGGGCACCAGTAAAAGGATTTTAACCTATCTCCTTTTCTTAGCTACTTTAATGTGTGGGGAGGGTTTTTTTTGTAGCTTTTGCCTATAGCTTTTGAAATTTTCCTATTACCCAACAAAGTAATTCTGGGAATCAGGATGCCTATAAAATGGATATTCTAGTGCCTAAGTTGTTAGTGCCTATCTACTCTTTATATTCACATTTTTCAGTTGATAACACTTTATAATGACAAAAAGACCTGAGAAAACTTTTTCTATTTGAGTAACAACAGAACATTGTCAGAAGTTGTAAGCCAAGGAGGTATATTTTTCCAGAATAAATACCTGAATGGCTAATTTACCTGTTCTATTAAAGAGCCCATGTCTGGAAATTGAGCTCTGTGTTGTAGTTAATCTTCCTTAAAGAGGGAAACAATCTTTTGGCAATTAGAATCCTGAAAGACCCAGTGCACTCTAATGGCTACTTTCTCTCTATAGTCCCGCACAGTTCAATGTTGTTAGTTCTTAGTTTACAGATTAAGATTGCATGAAAGTTAACAAACATAAAGCAAACACTTCTCATTTACATATTAAAAATGAAGTCTGGAGTTGCATAACAAAGCAAATGAAAATTATAATATTATCCCACTACATAAATGCACAATTAAGAGAGGTAGTTACGCTGTAAACATTTTTAACAGAATTTGCAAATATGTAGTGATCCTTCTTTAGGAGCTTGACTAGCAAGCAAGAGGTGTAAGTTTCTTTGTTTTGGTTAGATTTCTTTTTTAGCTTTTTCTCTGGCCTCAGAATGTTTGAGCTGATCATGGCTGCCCCTTGTAAGGTGAAATGGAGTCTGCCTGCCTCATTGCTCAACCTTACAAACTTCCCCTGGGGACTTGTATCCCAAGCCCTTCTTTCATGAGGATTTTGTAGGCCTGCATGTAAACTTGGACTGGACCTGAATGTGTGGAAGTTTGCTATCTTGTTTTTCATAATTGACTTACTTTTATGACAAAATTAAGAGAGTTTATTGTAATCTGATTTTATCTAGTTAAAAATGAACTTATCTGTTGAATACTGACAATAAAAAAGATGTGACTGTTATATATTATAGCAAGAAAAATGGAAAGCAGTCTTTGTTTCAAACTTATTGAGATCAGACAGCAAATCAAACTACAGCTACATTTTACTGAATATAAAACTCCATATGAATTTAGCAGGGCTGCAGTTTCAATGCCATACCATGAGCATCCATTCCACTTCTAAAAACCTCAGAGACTGCAGTAGGTTTGATGTATCAGTCCACAAATCTTATCTGTGGGAGGATTAATAAATTTGGCACTAACAGCCTTAAAATATGTAATTGCACGATAACATCTGGGCCTTGCATCTGTTTACCTGTGGTCGGACATGAAATGCAGAAAAATATTTGTTCCTTTTCTGACTCTGCAGTGGAGGGTGAGCCTTGATGGTGCCAGAATGCCTCGGGCTGCACTAACAACCAAGTGGAGTCTCAGCAAGAGATTGATGCACAGAAATTGCACAACACCTGTTACACCCCAAAATACACTAAAAACCACTGGGGCAGAAGCTTTACTTACACCCAGCAGCTGCATAATTGCACGTGCAGAAATCTTTGGTGGGGGTTAAGTTCAAAATGATATGAGAACTGCAGCCCCTACCTACTTGGGGACATCATAAAAGAACTCAGGCATCACAAGAGGGAGTAATTTAATGGTATTATGTAGGGACTTCAAAACTTAGCCTTTTGCTGGAAACTGGAGTGACTAAGGTGACTTGAGCTGAGCAGCAAATAGATGGAGCTGCTGCCTCTTTCACCTGATGGTGTAAGCAAGCTTCACCATGGGCAGGAAGCAGGCTAGGGACAAAGGAGAGCAGGTGCTCTGGCATTTGGAGAATGGAGAAGGAGTCAGCAGAGCAGTGATCAAACACCATTTTCAGTTGTTTGTTTATTTTGTAGAAGGCTGGGGAACATGCAAGGGCATCCACAAGCTGCTGCTGTGACAGCAGGTAAGAAAGGGTCATATTACATCTTCTACACCTCCAGAAATCAGATTATTTTTTTGATCTTCCTGCACACCTGAACCCTTGCATAAAACCAGCATATCCTGAAGCCTGGAAAAGCAGCATCTCCAAAACCTGTCCAGGGCAATCCTGCAGTCAGTGTGTTGGTATGAATTCAAGAGTTCAAGTAAAGAATGTGAGACACAAAGGAAGTTTTCTGTTTTCTATGAAACAACTAGATAAATAGACTTCTTGAGTGTCAGGATTTGAAATAGATTTTAGGTCAAGGGCCATATTCTCTAAAGAGCTCTCTTGTTTAATAAAGGCACTAATGGATAGTTGTTTCTCAACCTTTCAAGTGCTGTCTTCACAGTGATAGGAATGGTTTTGTCTCCTCTCCTGTATAGTGTCTGTAGAGAGCAGGGGTCAGAACTGACCCCTCCCAAATAGGTATGGTATCTGAATCTAGATTAATTTTGCATAAATCTCATTCACTATGTTAAGTTAAAAAGCAGAGGAACTCATCTCTCAGATTTACTTATTTTATGTACAAACTGGCCAGGTTCTACCATTCAAACAAAAACATTTTGTTGGCCTTTGCACAGAGGAAGAAGCTTTTTTTTTCCTTGTTTCATGACTAAAATAAAACCTCAAAAGAAAATGAAAGCAAGGATTGTGCTATGAAAACAGAATTTATATTGTTTTCAGCTGCACTTTTAAATACAAAATAAAACATAAAATTTTATATGCAGCATATAAATAACTTGACTTCTGGTACAACCAGTATAAACATCTGATTTGCAGTCATGTCTGCTCAGAAATGGATCTTAACTGAGATAAAATGATTATGCTTTGCTCTATTCATTGATCAACAAGATTTATACCTTGCTGAATATCCAAAGCTTAGATAGAAACTGCAACATCTCTTTAATGGATACGTTCTTTGTACATGTGTCAGCTGGAATAGTACCATGAAACCAGACCCTGGGTAAAGAGAGTGACTGTCTGAGTCACTTATTTGGAACACTTTGAATATATCTGGGTATATTAACTGCATTGATGACTGAGAATTCCTGGTATACCCTTAGTGCAACATGCCAAGTAATTGTAGCCATTCCTTGCCAGGCTGAGAATTGCAGAGGATACCAGTGTTAGGTTATGACATATTAATAGCAACTTAATATTGAACTTGGGAACTTACTCAACATAATAAGTGCCATAAATAGGATCATCAATTTTCTCCCAGCCATATGGAAGCTCTGAAAAACAAAGAGTTAATCCCTCTCAGTAAATGCAGTACAGAATGCAAAGATTTCTAGTAACAAAATAGTGGATCTTTGCTGGGTGTTGAGGGAAATAATAGAGAAATTAGATAGAGTAACTATAGCAAATGCCAAATCTTGAGCACACCCCACAGTAGCCACAAGTAGTAGTAACTTGGAAATTTGCATGTAAAACCAGATCCCAGTTTCTAGAGCAACACATTTTGGTTGAACTTCTTTTTTGTTCCAACAGCTGTACCAGCCAAAAAACTTAGCACATCTTGTGTGACATCACCACCAGAGGAAGTGAGGGCATTCAATTTACACAAATAGGTACACACACAAAAAATAATTTGCTTTTGACTTTTTTTACTTTTTCTTAGGAATCTTGGAAAAGTTGGTCTAGAAGGAATGAAAAGAGTTTTTCTCCTGCCATATAAGCACAGTCAGTATACTGAAATGATTGCATTATTCTTCTTACTGGCATGGCAATTCCACAATCTCCAAAGGCATCCTGTTCCAAATGTTAGTTATATAGCAGGAACACAGGAGCGCAGAACAGTACATCTGAGTACAGACCAAAATAAGATATTGTAGCATCCTCTGGACATAAAGCTAACTATAGTTTTCAGAAACAGAGATCTTTAAAACATTCCAGTCTTAACAATGAAACTGTTATAAATATTAATTCAATAATCTTGAAAATCAATCTGCATTCATTTATAACCAAACTGCCACATACATATTCATGTACATCCATACTTATTTTATTATCACTAACAATGAATGACTAAAAACTATTATACTGCCAACAGAATTTCATCTTGTGTCTAAAAAGCACCAGACAGGCAACAAGTACAGTTCAGTTGACATGAACAGAGTAAAAACTTCAGTATCAGAAGTGATGACTTGGATGGAGTAGACTCACAAAGGGATGGGCATTCCCATTATGTACAGGTATTGATTTCTGTGCAGTTAAAGACTATGACACAATGTATGGGGACTGGTATTGAGATTCTAAAAGGAAATTTGACCCTAACATTCCTTCTCTCAGATTTTTTTTTTTCTTTTTAAACTCCATTGCACTATTTTAAAGTAACTTTTTGGACACAATGAGTACTGAACTAGACAGAACAGAACTGATTTAGAATACTGTTAGCTTTTCTAAGTCCACACTCTGAACTACTTTTGTCAGTGCTATTTTGTTATTATCACTTCATAGGAATAAAGGCAGCATAAGGTATTCAAGCAGGTCACAAAATTACAGAATGGTTGATGTTGGAAGAGAATTTTGGAGGTTGTCTAGCCCAACCCCTCTGCTCAAAGCAGGGTCAGCCAGATCAGATTGCTCAGGACCATCTTCAGTCAGAGCCTGAATATGTCCAAGGATGGAGATGGAGTCTCCACAACCTTTCTGGGTAACTCAGTATGTGCCTTTTTGCCTCCTGTCCTGTCACCAGACACCACTGCAAAGAGCCTGGTTCTGTCCTCCTTGCACCTCCCTTCATGTATTTATTTAGATTGACAAAATCTCCCTTGAACCTTCCCCTTCTTCAGGCTAGATCATTCAGGTCTCTAAACCTTTCCTCATAGGAGGGATGCTCCAGTCCCTTAATCATCTTAGTGGCCATTCACTGGACTCTATTCTTTACGTGCATGTCTCTCCTGTACTGGGAGCCCTGGATCCAGCACTCCAGCCGTGTCTCACCTGTGCTGAGCAGAGGGGCAGGATCATTTCCTTGATGTGCTGGTGGTGTTCTGCCCAAGTGAAGCCCAGGAGGCTGCTGACCTGCTTTGTTGCAGGGGCACATACACCACTGGCATGTCAAGGCTCTAAGCATTAGAAAGCCCTGGTGATGCTCTTTCCAGTCCTTCTCAGAACTTGAATAAAATGAGGTGAGTCACCCTACAACGGCTCTCACAAATCCTGTGTATCTTGGGACAAGACTGTGTAATGTAATCCATAAATATTCAAAAAGAAATCAGCTGATGCACAAATCCTGTAGTGTCCCTACAGAAAGTTTCATTGCCAACTCACGATAAGCAAGGAAAAAATCTGCTATGAAAAATGATGCTCTTACCAAACACTATGACACAGAATGAATATAAATATTAGCTTAAATATTATTGGTACATTTTATTTTCACGTAACCTTGCACAGTTTTCTTCTGCTAATTAACTTAATGTTGCTTTCATATCTATCCATCTAAATTTATATTTCCTTAGAGAAAACTCAGACAAGTACGAGAAAAACAAACACAAACACACACACATCCCCATACACATACACACACAGGTGTGCATAGGTTCCTCTCCCAAAGTCTATTAGTAAATACATTTTACAAGTATGAAATAAATAAATAAATAAATAAATATATATATTTTGTCCAACTTTGAAAGCCTTTTTATGCAAGCATATACCCTACGAGTGTATAGATACAGACAACATATTTAATTTTATGTATTCATAAAATCTGAAATAATTGAGGTTTTATTATTAACCTATTGGTCTATTTTTTCCTAAAGAAATAGTTAATTGTACTTATGAACTGGAACAACTACTGAGAAGGAAAAAGAAAAATTCCATTTACTAGTGTAAAAGTCTGTAAAAAATGAATATATTTGACATAACAAGGAGAACTCACTTTTAAATGCATGGATTGAACGACTGATTATTTAACATCATAAGATAGCCATGGGTTCAGAAGAAAGAAAAACAAGTTTACCTTTGTGTACTGTAATAGACTCCATGTAAGGTTATGCTCTGATTTTATTATTCCATTTAAGATTTGGCCTATAAGCTATGTTTAATTAAAATTCTGTGTTGACCAGTAAAACAGAATTGCTAGAGCACAAACCCCAGGCCCCTGCCTGTTGAGAATGGCAGATAAGATTAGTGGAGTGGAGTTTACTACATAGGTTCCCTAAGAAGAATCTTCTGCTACATTAGCTTTCAGGAGCACTGTGATTATTTTTCATTACATTAAATAGTGGCATCTATTCCATTTTTCACTATTGAAATGAAAGATTAAAGGACAGAAATACTTTACTGCTTCATAAAGCAGGAAGCTAAGCATTTGCCAGATTAGAGGTGAGGGCATTACAGTTTCTCCTTTTGATTTCACTGTGCCCAGGGAAGATCATTAGGGATGAAAGTGAACAGTAAATATTTGTAAAAGAGAATTGTTGTAAAACACTAGTGAAGGAGATTGCTGATGGCCATCATGATGTGAATAGGGAAAAGAGCTATATTTTACAACTGATATTCATTTGGTAGCATCAGCATGCTCATTCAAGTGCAATTTTTGCAAGCACTAGTTCACAGATACTGTACTATAATATGATAGCCATTTTCATCTTCAGGAGCTCAACACTTCTACCACTTATGTCCTCCAAGTCTCTAGACTGCTGAAGGTTTTCATTGTATAGAAAGAATAAAATTAAAAATCTACCTTTTATTTTTAAATCTTAAATATCTAATATCCTCCTATCATCCAATGTAGGGCCTGTTCATGAATATTTATCACATTTTAAAAATCAGTCATAGTTTTGCAGTGGTTGGCAATGCTGACCATGAGTGGATGTAAGGTGCTGGATAATCTGTATGGTATATTTACATCCTCCAGTTTTTGCAATGTATGCTTTATTCATTAAAAGCGAAGAAGCATCTAGCCAACATCAGTCATCCAAAACAACCTTTTCTCAGTAAACATCTGGGTGAGCTTTTAATTCAGAAGAAACTGTATTTCTAAAAATTAAATACCCAGTTGTAATGGAAGTTGGAAATTGGAAGTCGGAACGAAGGAAGAGAGAGAAAGAAAGAAAGAGAGAAAGAGAATGAAAAAGAGAGAGAGAAAGAGAGAAATAGATAAAGAAAGAAAGAAAAAAAGAGAACATTAATATGAATTCGAGCAGGTCACTTTAATACTCAATTGTAGTGCCTTCTCATCACAGACTGCTTATGCTAATGGTGCAGATGCTCTTATTCTGCCTTCTGAAAGCTCTTGCATTTCAGAATGATTTTTAATGGTGCCACTTAACATTCTCTAGGGATGGAGAAAAGAGTATATATTCAATCTCAATGTGCCAAGATGAAAAAGCATACTACCAAGCCCAGAGATTAGTTTTTCTGAAGTTTATCATTTACTAACCGAGTTAAAGAGAGTCATAAAAACTTCTCAAGGTTTCAGAACAACAGACAGCGTTGTGTCACTACCTCACTGACAGGCTGGAAAGAAAGATGAGAGCATATTTCCTGATTCAGCTGCAATCATAATATTTGTATAGCTCAAAGGAATATAGCATGAGAGAGAAAAAGAAAATATAATGCCTGCTGTTATTGAAAGTACTGTCAATAAGGATGGGGAAGCTGTGGAAATCAACGTGAGTTTGGTTCACCTGCCTTGTTAACACCCAGGCACAGGCCAGGAATAATTTTCTAACCTATATAGGAGATTTTTCAGAAACATACTGTATCTTCCCACTCACAAGCCTGTGCATTTTTTCTTTTCTTGCTTTCTCTCTTTTCTTTCTCACTTTTTCAAATTCAGTTTTGCTTTTTCAACTTAGTTACCTACTGCAGAGGGTATCAAAAGAGTTGGTTTAAAAGTTACAAAACAGAGAAACCCCACAGTCCAATGCAGTGTCACAGTCTTCCAGTTTCTCTAAGAGATACAGTCTTTGCAATTGTTCATCTCTAAGTCTAAAACAGTGTTCCACACTGCATAGCTTACACAAAAAACAAACAAACAAACAAACCAACATTGCTTGTAATACCCTAAGGCACAGCACACAGATTCCCAGGGGGTGAATGCTGCTCCAGGCATGCTGTGCTGCTCCCTCAGGAGCTCAGGGTTGGAGATACTTGGTTTGGATGCTTTTATTTGTGCAAGTCCACATTGTCCAGCTGATTCATGAAACACATTGTGGCTGTGCTGCTGCTCCTGAAGCTCTGATACAGGTTGCCATCAGGAAAGAGAGGATAACACTACCCAGTGAAAATCAGGACTTAACCTACTACTCCCATACCCATGTGAATTCTGCAAGGTCATCTGTCTGCATTCCATCTGGAGCTCCAAAAATGAACCAAATCAACAGGTATAAGCTATGGTAACACTAAGTGGGTGGGGAGAGAAAAAAATTAGATAAAATAGTTGGAAGTTGAATTCTTCACTTAGTGAAAATAACAACAAAGGTAGGACAGACAAATCCACCTCCACAAAAAAACCCCAAACAGACTATTTCTTTCATGGAAGATCTGGAAAATGTAGGGAATGTACCACCTCCAAGGCAAGCCATGTAAGTTCAACCTAAATGAAACTCGTGTTCTCCAACTGCCATTCACATATCAACATGTTCCAGAGAATCATGAGTGTTTATGTTCTGTCTGCAATCTAAAAGCATTCATGTGCAATTTATTCTCACAAATAAAATGTCATTATGCAAAATTTCTCCTTGAAGAATGGAAATAAATGTCTAAGTAGTACATCTGACAAATGCATCTTCTTCCTTCTGTGCAGCTTATTGTGACATGCTACATCCTTAATTATGTAGAACATAGATTACTCAATATTACTATAAATTCAATAATATTTTTTCCCAGCATTGTGAGCAAGTGAAATACTGGCAACAGTAGGGATATTTTTTAACATTAGTTATAATTGATTCCTCTGACATGTAGAACTGTCCAACTGCTAATTAAGTTTTGCATTAATACAGTGAAAAAGTGTCAATTGGGTTTTGCTTTTGGTTTTGTTTTTGGTTTTGTTTTTTGATCAAAAAGAGTCTATAAAAGAATTATTAGCTTTTCACTCAAATAAAAATTTAAATCCCCAATTAATTAGAAATAAATGAGGGGCAAAATAATTTATATGTTGAGAACTTAGCTGGATTACTGAGATGGTTTTGTTAATAAAGGTTTAATAATGAACTCAGTGCTTAACAGGTAAGTGGACAATAGCTGAAGCTGGTCTTAAGTACCCGCCATGGGCTTTTTCAAGAGAAAGCCAAGAGCTTCTGTTAAAAGATTTCAAACAAATTACAAAATCCTGTTTTCCCTGTATTTATAAAGAATAGATTTAAGGAAAGCAGAAACATTGAAAAAAATATTATTAAAAATTTACTTTTTTTTTCATCAAATCCTGTAATCCTTTTATCTTGTTCTCTGTCCTTACTCCTGGATTAGTTGTGCCAGGTGCCTGGTTCACAGTACAGAACTTCTGTGGGGAGAGAAGCTTAAACCAGCTCCTGGTTGATCTCAAAGTTCCCACTAAAGTAACCAGCATTCTGCTGGGGAAATAGAGTTCCCACTAAAGTGACCAGCATCCTGCTGGGGAAATAGAGATATCTCACACTTTAGCTGCACGTTCTTGCTCAGAAGCCTGGATAGGAACAGCAGTGCGCCTTAGCTTCCAAGAAGAGCGCGGTAAAATTTCTGAATTCTGTGTTAAATTACACGTCATCTCTTTTTTAATATTAGAAAGGGTACACATAAAGAGAGTCACTGCAACACCCTCACAGCTCACAGCTTTTAACTAGCTGCCATGGACACAGCCAGGAATGAAGTCCCCTCAGGATGAGGGATGTTTCTGCAGATGCCGACTTGCCGGCTTGCGCCCTGGTGGCTGCAGGTGGAGCCGAGGTTCAAGGTTCATCCAGGCAGAGTCACAGGGCAGGCTGAATGGGGATTGGAGCAACCTGGTCTGCTGAAAGGCATCCCTGTGCCAGGGGGGTTCCAATGAGATGATCCTGCCCTGGAACACTCATTTTGCCTGCAGAACAGGAGCCCTGAGTACGTCAGCTGCACACTGCATTATCAATTCATATTCTGGAAGTTCAGCAGGTTTGCTTCATGCCTCATAGAACTCCAACATGGAAGATTCTATCTTTGAAACTGATTTTATTAATACAGCTGTTACATGCTACATTCTTTAGACTTTGAAAAAAACAGACTGAAAAGACACACTCTTTTTGGATCTTTTGGATGTCCAAATCTTTCAGTGCTTGTATCTCATTACTGACTGTACCAACTAAGCCTTTATACAAACCAGTGTTTTCTATCTAACAAATGCATGATGTCATGAAGTTAGGCTTTTCTTCTATTTGCTTTTCAGTCTCTTACTTTATTTATATTCTTTGCTTTGTTGTTAAATGTTTAACCGCATACCCTGTGAACTTGTGGAGTTACTGAGTTTACTGTTATTATAAAACCTAAACCCTTAAATTTGGCTACTGACCTAAAAAGATCCATATAAAAGTATGTAGCTACTAACAGTGCAGGCCAAATTTTATGGGAGGCTGAGAGGTATTTTGTCAGTCAAATTCAACAACTTTAGTTATCTGTTCACCTCTTAACCTCTAGTATAACAAATTAAAGAAATTTTTCATTATGTAACAAACCCAAATGACACATTTCAGTGGCATTTTCAGTGCCTTTATTAAGGGGGAAAGAGGAATACCCTCAGCCTTTGCTCACAGGGTAAGTGCCCCTGCTCTTGCCTGTCTTGGCTGCCCTCTGCTGAACTCCTGTGTATCATGGGGTCCAAAAAACTGGATTCAATATTACAGATGCAGACTAACAAGTCAGTTCCCAGCCTGTACTGTTGCAAGATATTGTTCCTGCCCAAGTGCAGAACTCTATATTTTTCCTTGTTGAAATTCACTGGGTTTATGCTGGCCCAGTCCTCCACCTGGCTAGGTCCCAATGCAGCCATCCTTGACCACATGGATGGGTCCCCACGGGGTCACCTGAAAAGCTGAGACTGTTTTCTCCTTCAGACACAGAGATGTCAGACAGGGCAGATTTGTCTATAAACTGCTGCAATACTCTCCCGCAGCATTCAGGTACAATGTGGCCCATTAACCACTACCCTCTAAGCCTCAACACCCAACCAGTTACTCACATGTACAGTTATCCATCCACACAGATTTTTAATATATCAAATATAAGACACAAAATTTTGACAAACAACAACAACAAAAAATCTTGAATAAGTCAAGATAAACAACATCTACTGCTTTTACTTCATCCACAAATCCAGGAATTTTAGCACAGCAAACAAGCTGGCCAGGCATGACTTGCAGTGGGTAAATCCACACTAGCTGTTCCCAGTGCACTGGATATGGATGGGACAGTTACCTTTCCCCATAGCAGTCCTTGCAGTGTTGTGCTTTGCTCCAGTAAACTAGAAAGGTGTTAACACACCAGTGTTTTGGCTACTGATGAACAGTGCTGGCACAGCATCACAGGATTCTCCCCAGAATTCTCACCTCACCAATTGTCTGGGTTTGGGTAAGCTCTTGGAAAGGGACATAGCCTGTACATATGACCCAAAATGAAAAAAGGGATGTTCTGTATCATATGATATCTGCTCAGAAATTAAAGCTAAGAGAAAGGACAAGGAAGGAGAACAATCATTATTCATGACGTTTCTCTTCCAGAGCAATTTCTATATGTGCCGAAGTTCTGCTTCCTGGGAAGTAGCTGGACATCACTTTGGTGATGGAAAGAAGAGAGCAAAATCTTTTTGTTTGCTTCCACATGTGACCATTGCTCTTACTTTATTAAACTTCCTTTATCTTGACTCATGTTTGTTTGCCCATCTTATTTTCTCCTCTTCGTCCAATTGAGGAGGAAAGGGGTAGGGCAGCTTGATGGGCACCTGCTATCCTGCTGAGGGCAACCCACCACACTCTGTCACCACCCTCTTCTTCAGGTGTCCAGAAATGTTCTCAGATGACTCCATGTATCACCTAGGACACTGCCAGGGTCTGATGTCTGCCTGTGTTCTGAACTCCTCTGCCCCAGCATCTTGAACTTCACTGATTTCATGGTCACTATAGCTAAAGCTGCTGTTGATTATCACATCTCCTGCTAGTTCTTGCCATTAGTTCATAACAGATCCAGGTGTGCACCACCTCTCATTTTCTTATCTAGTACCTGTCGCAAGAGCTTATTCCCCAAAACTGTCAGAAATCTTGGTGCCTGCTTGTCTTCTTCCTTGTTGTCCCTGCAGCAGGTGTTAGGGAGGCTAAAAGTCCCCATGGAAGCCAAAATCTGTGATCAAAGATTTACTTGAGTTATTTAAAGTACATTTCTCACCCTGATCAGGGCATCTGTAACAACAACCCAGCATGGTCTCCTTTACTGTCCCCTCCTCTGATCCTGCCCCACAGACTCTCCAGCAGCCAGCTGCTCAGGAGAGCTCCACACAGCCATGCTGTTCCTGTGCATGGAGGAGGGCCCTTTTTCCTCATCTCCTTTAACCATCTTTCCTGGGCCAACATATTATTTTACCTTGCTTCTGAAGGACTTTTTGAAAAATAACACTGAACTATAATTAAAATTTCAATCAATATTAGAAAACATTTGTTTCTTGACTGTCTTTTTCTCACTGGGCCTTGGGAGTCTCAAGTCAATGTTTCAAAATAAATCACATAGAATAATGCTGTCTGGTTTTCTGGTGGCTTTTTTCTGTCTTGTTATTACAACAAATGGCAATTTCTTGATTTTATTTGACAGGGCAGTGATGCAAATGGATAGATGTACTATAAAAAGAGACAAAAAATGTAGCATCTGTAGCAATAATGGAAAAAAAATAGCCAAGTACTACTTTGTATGCTTACAACGAACTGATTACCTGTGGGTGGTCTACAAATAAAAAGCTATCCTGCCCAAACTGTAAAATTTCAAAGCTAGAGTACTTGTGATGAGCTGCAACTCCCTCAGAATCACCAGATACTGACCCTGGATGGAAATCTGAGAGCAGGTTAAATAAACTAGCACTCTGATCAAGTACAGGGCATCTTACATTTCTATGTTTTATTTACAAGTGGCCAGTAGAGTCCTATACAATCAGATAGAAGAATCCTCCCCAAGGAACTTTCTATATAATCTGTTTCCATGACTACCATGCTTTTTAATAACATATTTTTACAGTTCTGAACTTGGCTGCATATACGTAATGCAGATACAGTAGTTGTTTAAATAGTATTTTATGAAATAGATAAATCAATACAATTGATGAGAGAGATTACATTGCACTGGAGAAAATTCATGTTAACACTGTACATGCTGAAGCAGCAATTCTTCCTTTATTCTAGTGAAATAAGATTAGAGTGTTTTTTTCCTCTCAATGGCTTCATTGCCTTGTTGAGGATGAGAACTTTAAAGGCCCATTTTTTATTACTTCTTGCTTTGCTGTACAATCAATAAAAATCTGCTTTGGTTGCATGGAACTGCTTTCTGAAGCTTTTTGTTATAACTTATTCATCGTTATGTATTAGTGATACTTATGGGGACACTCACTTCATACTTTAAACATTATGTTAAAAAGTCCCTTGGCATTTGAGTGACAAGGAAATATATATGAATTCACAAGCTTATTTTTCTTTATTTGAATTGTAATGCCATCTGCCAAAACTCAGTCTCAGCATGGTTCTGTGAGATCATCAGAAAGGAACTTTGCATGAGAAACAGGTGTGTGGTCTTTTGTTAATGTGCCAGACACAATGTGCTTGCATTCATAAGGGCACTTTGTAATTTTAGTGTCTAATTAATACATCTATTTGTGTCAATGACAAAATCAGGTTTCTAAGTCGCTTTTCTTTCAACAGTTTTAACTGTGTGGGATAATAATGCAATAAAGACCTATCTGTGTTTTCTTCATGTTTCAAGGTTCATTAATGTTGGCATATCCTAACATGGAAGAAAAGTTATAGGAAGAAAGAAAAATAAAAGGAAGGTAAAGAGAATACAAAATATGTGTGTTGTCACTTTTTATGACATTTCAGCACATAGAAATAAAAACTCATAACTATGAAAGAAGATGAAAGAACTAGTTTGCCTCCCTTATTATTTTTCTCTCTTCCTTCTTGGTGTAAAACCTCTCTAAGAGTGAATAGTGACCTAAACATTAGAGAGAGGACTGGTAGGATACTGTGTTAGTGGGATGGAGATGGAAATGGGACAGAGAGATGGAAATAAACAGTTATTGGAAGAAGAGAGTGTCTGCTCAGTTCTTTTATGCCTGTGCAGCAATAGGCTATTTGCATGTCAGGGACTTTCAGGTAACTCAGTCATGGTTGCCTTTATCATAAACACCAGCACAGATGAGGCATCTTTCACAATACTGATACATGCAATTTTGAAATCAGAAACTGATCTACTAAATTCCAACAGAAACTAACCTTTTCCTCAGTGTATGCCCTGGCATGGGTATTATATAAATTGGTTATTTAAATTTCTATTTAAATTAAATTAATTAATTTTAATTGCATTTGTGCTTAATGGTTGAAGGTGTGTCTCTAAATTGAAGCTGTACCAACTCAGTGACAGAATAAACAAATTTCAATTTGATTTCCTCTTTTTCTGCCAGTCTTTAAATTTCTGCTCTTTATTGTACTCCAGTCCCTTCAGCTTCTTAAATATCAAGGTCACTACAAGTGCTTTAAACAAAAGACACCTCCAGAGTGCTCCTCCTACAACTATCCCAAAAGATGTATGGTCTACCACTAAGTTACTAAAGAATATAGGAACACAAAATACAAAAAATTGAACAGATCTCTTACTGCAGTATTTCACTTCATTGTCTAAGTATTTTGTGCCTTTCTAATTCTTCTGTAAACCAGCTTAGAAGTAATCAGATAAAGGCATACAAAGACATGTCTTTTACAGACTGACCTAGTGACACTTGACTGAAATTTTTTGATTTCTCCCTATGGCCCAGGAGAAAAATTCAGACAGAGTGATTAGGCTAGGTTCCCTCGATATCAACACATTCTGTTCATAAAGCCAGTAAGAAAGGTAGCAGCATGACCTTACTGACTACAGCCTCAGTTATTTCCAAAAATACATGTATGAGGGCCCAAAAGATAATATACTGCTGCTCAACCAAGGCTGTCCCTAAATCACTAGAAAAGAGTCTGAGTACATCAGACAAATAAACTGCAGAAATTGCAAGCAGAAGAAATGATATGATTGATTTTGTTGTCATTGTGTGTAACTATGCATAGCTGTATTATAACCAGGGAAGAGCAAATAAGTACAGAACAGAACTTTTTGTGGCTGGTTATGTTTCTTTTCAGTCATTTGCAGTCTTCATGAAACTTAATAAACTGTACTGCAGGCAGAACTCAGAGGATGAAAATTTATTGAGACTTCTATATTGGACAGGTGTAGAGACTATTAAAGGCAAGCAGATCTGGAAGGGACTTTATTTTACATCTCTCTTGATAGGCACTCTACTGATACATAAAGTAATGGTGGAATTATCAGCCGTAACTTTCAGATGCAGGAGAATGGGAAAAATTACATTTCTTTGTAATTTATGATATATCCACCGTGTGCACTTACCAAGAGATAGTTATGTTTTTCCTTGGCAAACTTTAATTATTTTGAACAAAATGTTATATGCCTACTGAATATGTGTGCTCAGCTCCTAAGTTTGCCTTTTTGGCTGAGCTACAGTGAGGACTTGTGGATTTAAACTCATGTCTACTTTCTTCCTCAATCTGTATATAGGTGCTTGCATTTCACAGGCTTAGTTAACATCTGGTTCACTGGTCTGTACTCACAGAAAAAGACAATTTCTGTACCATGGGAAAAAATAAGCCTCCAATATTTTATCATAAGCCTTAAAAATTCAGGGAATTGAATGCTACATGCATTTTAGGTGCATATTTGTCTCTGCTCCACTGACAAAAATAGTTGTGCAAGTGCCATGTTTGTAAACTGGTTGGGTTGGAACACTTCTAACCTGTGGCAATGGCAGGCTCTGCCAGCCTTTTAGTACACAGGGAAATGATAAAAATGTATTAGCTTTCCACTTTTCAGTTGCAGTGCTAATTACACGAGGCAGCTGGTGATGCAGGAAAATCTGTACTGCTTAACAGTAAAGGAGTTTCAGTGGAAGGAGGGAACATGGTGTTGCTTCATAACTGTCTCATTTTTGTCTTTAATATTTTTTTTTCCTTCCAGCATTTAAAAATGACTAGATGATGAGAAAGGACTAAGGGATAGGAAGACTGGTGGAAATACTGAGAAATAGCAATGGTGTGCCTGTGAGTGGTGGAAGACATGGCATGAACAGCTGGGCAAGTCTTTCTTGGACTGAATTGCTCATTTCCCTCCACATATTATGTGTCTCCTTGATTTGTGAATTTCTTCTCATTTGTCAGTACTATTTCCTATGTTTCAAAAATATTTTTAAGTTTCTTTTCCCCTTTTATTTTTTGAAATTGAGTCAGCTATAAGCAGAATGCCCTTTGGTCTCCTAAAAGTGACAGAAGACAATGGTGTCTCCTGCAAGTTAAAATAAGAGCAACTGTTCATACAGGTTGTATGTACCATAAAGCCTAAATGTCTACAACTTCTGAGTTTGCAGAGGCTGAGTCTGCGTATCCGTACAAAGTGTAAAAAAAAAAGGAGGTTGTATAATATGATTTTAAAATCACATGCTGGCTGTTCCTTTAAACACAAAACCCCCAATGATATGAATATATAACTCACCAGTGAGTGCTTAATATCCCAAGGATTATATGAAATTAAAATTCATTTAGATGGCACTCTAAGATTCTCCTGAGAATATTTGCATTTCTTTGTCTTCCTATAATAAAGGTAATTAATACCACTCAGTTTTTTTAGGACTACAACTGTAAAGAGGATAAATATAGGCTGTATCAAGCCTGTCAGTTTTACATTGTCCCAAAGAGTCTGATGTTCATAACACTTAATTTCTATATGGTGGGATGACCCTGACTGGATGCCAGGTGCTCACAAAAGCCACACTCTCAATCTCCTCAATCGGACAGGGCAGAGAAAATATAATAAAGGTCTTGCCCTATTCCAGCATGGTGTCCCCCAGGGCTTCCAGGCAGATCTCTGCTCCCCATGGACCTCCCTGGGCTGCAGGGGAATCTGCTCTGGCACCTGGAGCACCTCCTGCCCCTCCTCCTGCACTCACCTGGCTGCCTGCAGGGCTGTTTCTCAGATATTCTCACTCAGCTCTCTGGGAGATGTAGAAGTTGTTTTTTTCCTTTCCCCCCTTTCTTAACTATGCTGTCCCAGAGATGATGCCACTGTCACTGATTGTCTTGTCCTTGGCCAGCAGTGGGTCTATTTTGTAGCCAACTGGCATTGGCTCCATTGGACAAGGGGGAAGCCATCTGCCACCAAAACCTTGCCATGCAAGCCCAATACACACTATTTTCTCAGATTTCCAGTATCCTGCACTCTTGTGTTAGCTATGATGATATCTAATTACCTGCAAAAATTGGGGGTCTCCTGAGCAACTGCAGTACTACAAACATCAAGGTCATTCTCATGTCCCTTCAGAACAGAGCAGTTAAAAGCAATTGGGGTCAGTGTCTCTGAGCTAAACTCTGCCCACTCTCCGATTTGCAGGTCAGACTTCTGCCATCTGAACACTACCAAGGTTCTGAAATAATTTAATAAAGTGAACCGAGACACCAGCTATTCATAGCAATCAAACACAGGCATTCCCCTCCACACTTGGTGACAACATCCTGAAATAGTCAGGGAAAGTAATGAAAAATACTGTATTAGTATCAAGGTGCCAGAAATCATCAATTCTCAATTCAGTGTGTTCACACAGCAAAGTTGGAAGTCTGGAGGCTGTTTTACCCTAAAAATGTCTGGCAACAGCACCTTCTTTGCTGTAGCAATAGTAATTCACTGCAACCAGACAACAATTAAATTGTTTCACAGATCAAATTATCCTTGACTGATGGGAGATTATATTCAGCCCTGCTCAGGATTCTACATTGTTCTCTTTCTTATTAAAGTTTTCCCACAGCCTTTTGGGATCTTTCTCTTAACTGCTAATAGCAATAGTTTTATTTATTAAGAAGTTTGTTTATTAAGAATAAACATTAAAAAATCTTTTAAAGACTGGAAATGTTCTGTGGGTCTATTGATGACTATGTTATTTTGTGTAATCACACTTTCATGAGGAGGAGCTCTCAATAAAGGACTCAAATTTTGATGCAGAGCACACAACTTTGATACAGATACTTTTAAACTCTTTTACAATTCAAGGTTACACAAATCAGCCAAAACCTTTCTTTCATGGCACTGTGCAAACCTGAGATAATCTGGGTAATTTGATAGCAATGAGAAAGAAGGGATATTTAGCAGGGCAAAAGGACTGAGGAAATAGAGACACGTAATGTGGAATTTGCTGGGACATTTCTGTGCATGGGCACATGAATTTACATCTCCCACTGGCAGTACCTTCCCAGCCCTGGGTGGTCCTTGCACACACCTGCTGCCCAGCCCTGGTGGATCCAGCTGGTTCCCTGCAGCTCCTCTCCCAAAGAACCTGCACCAGTGTCAGTGCTGGGAAGCAGCAGCAGAGTTTGACCCCTGGTAACTGTCCATTATCCACTGTCTTACCTTTAAAATCAGAAACTGTTTATGGATGGGTTTTTTCTGTTGTATTAGCTAATGTAATGGTCAGAGGGATATCACTCCTCAAGGGAAACTACTGCTATTGCCTCATAAGTATGCCACTTATGTTTTTAATTTTGAGAAATTGATAAACATTTCTGATATTCAGGACAATTAAAGAGTGTGACAGTAAAAGGAAAATAATTAATAAAAAAACAAAACCAAGGACATCAGCACTCGATCTTGTAAGAACAAAATATTGGATTAAAGAAAGGGAAAATTCATTCAGTTACTGAAATATGAATGGTCTTGAGGTGCCAAATATAAATACAAAATTCAATTTTAATCTATCTAAAAGCGTATCTCTTCAGTCTTTGATTTAAACTCATGTCTAATGCAAATCTTGTTAAACAGATAAAAATGTTTGAAAGCAAGAAAAGAGAGAGGAATCAGCCGCATAACTCTTCTCCTTCTCTCCCAAAATAATATCTTGATCTCTTCAGGATAGCACACAAAGGCCCTTAATGTTTTCCCTAGGCAAGATTTTGCCTATTTTTTTTCATCTTAATGGCTATTTTTGATAACCTTTCTGTTATCTAGAGGCCAGAAAATGTGAATCTCTGCTAATGGGTCTACTTCTAGCATTTCACATTCCTTTTCAAAGGGATATATGCTAATTAAATGAACAGAAATAAAACAAATGTACATAAGCAGATTTCGAAAATGTCAAAGTGCAATTTTCAGTAAGGATAGCCTCTTTTCTGATGTCCATTCCAAGGCATATAGTAGACTGACAACATCGACAGACTATTTTTCACATTTGCCAAAGAAAGTACCCTGTAACTCCATTTGTATGCAGTTGATGCAAGACGAAAGAGATGAAGATAACAAAACCAGACAGTGTTGCCATATGTTCCAGTATAGAAGCAAATTATAGTAACTAACACTCCATCACTATCATATAAAAAGGCAGCAAAGATAAATGTACCCTAAAAAAATCTACTAAATAATTAAAAGATGGGTAAGATAACAGTTTTAAATTAAATAAACCAATTTAGCCCCCTTTTTTCCTTCAACATTCCTATTTTTTTTTTTAATTTTTCTTCCCATTATTAATATTGTTACAGGTTCTTACAGTACTTTCCCTCACTATCATTACAGATCTTAATGTAATCTTTGACCAGTAGCTTCATGTTTATTTTTTTCTTACAATTAAATCTTCCAGGAAGCATAGCTTGAATAGCTTAAGAAAATGTAAGCTTCTTTTGTCTGTTATATCAAAAAATCTCAGCCCACACATTAGTGGTCTTCATAGCATCAAACCATAGTGTTATTATATATGCTGCTCTGTCAATTTTTTTTTAGACTTGAGACATGTGACTTGTCTAGTTTAGTGCTTTAATAGAAGTCTAGATTTTTCTCATTTCGACCCTCTTTATTTTTCCCAGCAAAATTTATTTCCCCTTGAATGAAGTTTAGAATTAAGGTAGGCTGTGCCTTGATTTTCTATAATTATTGCTATGTGTGGATTCTGCATTGAGGGTACCTTTTACTAGGTTAACCTTCAGCTGAATTCTGAACACTTCATGTACATACAGGGAACTATGAAAAGGATGGAAAATCCATGTATTTAAGGTTCTGTTTCCCAAGTATATAGATTTACTGGATTCTTCAGTTTCCCTTTTATCTTCAGAATAAGGAATAATTACCTATGGGCTAATAATCACATTAAAAACTCCAATGGAATTGCAATTTTCAGTAGAAATGAGGAGGGCTTCAAGCAACCTGGTCTGGTGAAAGACTTCCCCATGCATGGCAGGCGAGCTGGACCAGATGATTTTTGAAGGTCCCTTCCAACACAAACCATTCTGTGATATAAAGGATAATTATTAATGTGCAATGTGGACAACTTGTCTCCGGGAATGACAGTTTCTCTACAGACAAGCTACTTCTTTTGTTGCTTCTTTCACCCCCTCTTTTAACCTCTACACCTTCCAACCAGTCACTGTTCAGAGATACTTTTTCCAGATCCTCGGTTCCATTTTCATATATCTTATCACAAATTTCTTCCCTCTTTTCTTAATATTTTTTTTGCATGTTGCCTCTAATAATTTGTGTTGATTCACCCTGAATTAGCATTCAAAATGAATCAGAAGTCTTAAGAAGTGCTGTGACATACAAAATTTCTCAAGTGGCTTTTCTCAGGAGTGTTGGTTCTTGATGATGGTGTAGGTGGGTTTCTTAGCCCAGCAAGGTGTCATTGCCACTACTTTTTTGAAGCAGACATAAGTATAATGCATTAGTCATTAGTACAGCATTCTTCCCTCAAAATAATGATCTTAGAGCATCTGAAGGTCTGCAAACTGATCCAGTGAAGTGTGCAAAACCCAACTGGCCTGAGAAAAAACAATATTCTAGGTGGGGAAGAAGGACCCCTTAGGAAACACAGGTGGGGAAGACAAGGAGGTAGAGCTGCCCTGAGTTGCCCTTTATGTGACAGAACAGCTGGAATGCATGGAGCTCTGCCTGGGGATGGATGAGGAGCCAACTGACAGATGGAGGATGAGGATTAAAGAGAGGTAAGGATTGGTCTGTGTTTTCTATAGGGTGCCTGACCAGGAAACACAAGGGGATTAGACCCTCAACAGAAGAACCAGATTAAACTCTCTACAGAAAGAAGCAGTCCCACATTAGAAGGCCCTGGTCATCTTGGGGTACTTCAACCAGCCCAGTATCTGCTGAAGGGACAACACAGCAGAGGTTCCTGGATTGCAGCAGGAACTTTCTCATCCAAGTGACGACAGAGAGGAGAAGTGATCTGCTGGAGGTTGGGAATGGGAAGGTCAAAGCCAGCCTTGGCTGCAGTGACCATGAGTGAGTGGAGGTCCCTCCCAACATCAAGCATTCTGTGATTCTGTTAGGGCAGAAGACACTGGCAGCATCTACAAGACCTTAGGTAGCCTAGATAACTGGATAATTACTTTCCAAAAGTATTAAAAAATGGTTAAAGAACTGCATAGAAACAGGCACAAGAAAGACAATGCAAGTGTACAAAGTGAAATGTACAATAGTATATGATGGGTGAAATAAATTTAGCCTCTGTATTTATTCCTCCTTTTGTCCATTTCAGCTTCAGTCTTTGATTCTGGTTCCAAGACGTGTTTCAATACAGAGCCTACTCAGCAGGCACAGACCTTTTGAAAATGCTTAGGGTGCTGTTGAATGTTTGCTTTTACTGACTAGATGTTTTAAATCTAAATCCTTTTCATGGAAATTAATTGAATATTAAAGAGAAATTTGTTTTCCTGTTTCACAAAAGTATTCCCTTAATCCTTAATAGTACATGCTATCCCATTCCAATCTAAGATGCAGGAATTCTAATCATATTTACTTATCCATTAAGTTGTCTCTAATCACAGAGGTAACATCTTATTGACCTATTTCTGTTCCAGCTCATTAAACACAGCTGTTCTGATGCTTAAGAAAAGAGCAGAATGTAAACAAACAACCCTCCACTCCTCCCCAATTAAATATAAAGGTATAAAATTCAGAAAAGCACAACAGCTGATTTAAATTCTCTCATCCGAATTCCCTTCTCAGGTCCAACCAAGCCCTCAGTTTTTTTCCCCATCATTAACTGAGGCGTACTTGAAGGATTTCCACTAAACAAAAGGGACTAAATACTGCCCTCAGTCTGTAGTGTGCAAGCCCTCACTGCAGACACATTTACACAATTTAGGTCCCAGAAACAGTCTAGCAACAGACTTGGCAGCACAGAGCTGTAAGAAAACTAAATTTATCTTGCTACATCTCATGCAGAATAAGACCTTTAAAAGCTAGTCAGGCATCCCCTCAACGTGTTTTGAAAGCTGGTACTTAATTTGTTTGCTGCACTGGAGTTGTCAAGAGTTTTCTTAGATTATAAATTCTTCTGGGCTGAGATCAGCTAATGCCCATTTGTTTGGTAACCTCAAAAAAAGCCTCTCTTTTATGCTATGTGACAGTACATATTAATAATCATAAAGTTATAGAAGCAACAGGTCAAGCAGTGGCAAAACTGTTTTCAGAGTAACTGAAAATTATTTATTCTGTAAAATTTATAAACAAACACAATAAAGACACAAAGGACTAAAAAGTTTTATCTGAGATATGTAATGAATTTTTTTATCTATGATAAACAGAAAATTAGAAAAGAATTCTATATTCTTAGGAGGCTGAGATGGAAGCAGATGGAAAAATTGATAAAATGGGATAGATGGCATTTCAGCTTCTGAGCCATACTGTTAAGCATTTTTGCTTTTCTGAGATTTCTAGGATATGCAGATATGTTTCTATTCAATTAAGCCTGAATTTGCCTCCAGTTACAACTCAGCATTTATCCAATTGCAAGGATCCTTATATTCAAGAGTTTATGTGCTGACTTCAGGTAAATCATGATTCTCAGCAGCATCATCCTCACTACTGAGGTATATTTTGTTTGTTCTTTAAATTACTTGCTCAAAGAAATACTTGCTTTCCCAATGTGTAGTTGAATAACTAATTCTCCAACAGCTTAGCAGAATCTTTTCCATATGAAATGCCAAATCTGGTTTCTGTGCCCAGCTTGCTTTTTTCAGAAGACTACTGATATATGCTTACACACTACTCCAAAATATCCACAAAGTACAATAACATTATGTTAAGAAGCATTTAGATATGATAGTTTAAACTGTGCTTTTGATTCATGATATTTAAACCAAGAGATTAGCTGATTAAATCTGACAAAATAATGGCACCTGCTTCTGAATGTGGAGCTGTTATTACTGGTGACAGAGTTAAAGTTGCTTTGAGATTGGTAGCTGCAGCTTGTACTGAATCCTTTGGAGCTGGGCCAGTGCACATTAAAGTCAACAGAAAGGAGATTTGCTTGCACTGAAATTAATCAGAAATGAACTCATGGCATTTAGAGTTGGCAAAATTGTATGTATTGTTTACTTATTTTCTTAGATGCATGGTTGTTTTACCTACAGAAGCAACGGTCATCATAAGAACTTCTGGAATGAAGAAATAGGGATACTTTTAAAGACACAGTGTCAAATCTTCTGCTCCTAAGGAAATTATCTTTAAATACTCCCTTTAATAACATGCTTTGCTTATGCATGGGGCTAGAAATACTCAAAGGAAAAGATGGAAAATTTTATTTCACAGAAAAAGTTTTAGCTTTATAATGTCTTTTCTTCAGAATATACCAATGTTTTTAAATATCAAATAAATTAAACAAATACTATTATGCTTATTTTTGCAGATGGGGATGCTGAAACAAACAAAAAAAGATGCAATTTCTCAGTCACACATTAAATCCTCAGTAGTGCATGGGACAGAGTCCAGGACTGCTGATTCTCTGTGAACCACTAGACAACACTGCTCTCAGCATGATTTAAAGAGCAACCTTCAGTGTCAGAAGACAGCTTTGTAAAACATAATTTTGCAAAAGATTGTCGGCTGGATTTCACATGCAGTACTTCTAAGTCAAATTTTTTCCACTCTTCCTATTTCCCAGGTTTTTGACTTCACAAAATATTTTGGGATTAGCTTCTGAGAGGCTTAAGATTCAGCCAAACATGGATTATGGATCAGATAATGCTAATTACAATTAATAATGTGGGCAATAGTATTGTAAAATGAGAAATTTACATGGAATTAATTTTGTCACTGAAAGTTGGAGTGACCCTACAATAACACAAAATCCATAACTAGAGAACAAAATATGATAAAGATTAATCTTTAAAATATTTATTCTGAATGGACTTGGATGATAAGTAAATTTACCTACACACCCATAACTATTCAGAAACTGGAAATAAGACAGAATAGATTTGGCTGCAGATTTTTTTTTCTGGGTGCCATTCATAAGAATAATAGTTATTTAATTTAAACACAACGTTCAATTAGTTCCCATCAAGATATGGCCTTCGTGATCAGAGAAGATGTGAACGAAATCCACTATTTCTCAGAAGTATAGCCTTACTGGTGTTCTCAGTCTAAAAGCAACTGTTTTAATTTGCTTTTGCTTTTTCAATTCCTGTGATTAGTTGTTTAACAGACTAGAACCTGGAGTTCACATATTTTCCTATAAAGGATCATCCTTCTCACTAGGTTAAAAAATTACTCATACTTTGTATTTTTCACTAGATGGCTGTGCACAAAATGGCAAGGATTAAGCACAGGATGAAGTAAGAAAACAATGATGTGTGAAAGTCTGTAACTGGGAAACCTCTGCCCATACCAAAATTTAATGGTTATGATGGACATGATTAACAAAACATCCATTCTATGTTTAGTGTCTTACACTACAGTATTGAGGATTTACTGGAACAGGGAGACACATAAATATGTGCCATTTCTATGCTCACATCAGCTTTTTTGTTACTTTTCTCACTGCTAGCAGTCACAAACATCTTTATGAGTGCTAAGGCTGAATTAGAAGACAGGTAATTGTGAAAATTTAGTGATTCACTGCATTGTTCCTGAAAACTGTTCTTACCAATCACAGAGTAATTATATCATTAAAAATTTGAAAATTTGGCAAATTTTTGTGCTTTGTCAAAATTTAAAAATTAATGTCTGAAATAAATGTTCTCACAGAAAATGTGAGTTTCTAAGTGATGCATCAGTATTTTAAACAGTATTTTAAAAAGTATTATTTTGCATAACTAGTAACATGAGTTACAGCCATTAAGCAAGCAGCAAAAAGTAACTTCTAAATTAGGCATTCAATTATTTTCTCTATATCATTAGATATTTGGTGACGACATGGCAATAATTTCTCAGCCCTAGTTACTGTATATTTTTTTGTATTTATTACACTGAAATCTGTTTGTCCAAATTAACATTAGAAGCAAATGAGGAAGGGACCACAATTATATTCTTTACAGTAGACCTTCCAAAGAGTAAATGATATAGTCTGTTGATTCTGATGCTAAAATAGATGAAAACTTTCAGTATTTAGAACTGACACTTTAATAAGATAAATTCTGATCTGTAAGTTCATTCTCTTAAACTGGAGAAAATGGTAGGCAAAATCATTACTGTGGAAATGTTTCAACCGAGATTTATACTTGTTCAAATTTCTTTCTTCCCCCTTTCCCCAGACTATTATGAAAATTATGTTATTTTCTAAAAACCCTGTAAAATATAATGTGATTAACTTTTTATAAATTGCAGTGTAATACTGGCTAGCATAAATCTTTTAATGATGCTATTATAGACATACTCATACTATACTAGAGTGCTTTGTGGAAGTAAAAAACATTGCATGTATGCTGGATATAAAAATTGTAAATTTGAGCAAGGTTGACCAGCATGTTTAATAACCTCTTGCCCATCAACATCTGAAAACACTGAATGATGCAATAGAAAGCAATGCCTTTGCGACAATTTTTTTAGCTCATCTGTAATTCTTAACTATTGAAATGTTCTGTTCCTGTCTCCCAGGCATCATAAGTACACAGAATCACAGAATCTTTCAAACCAGTAGTCGTGGTGGATGCTTTGAAAGCATAGTACAAACATATTTCACTTATTTTCAGTATCAAAATGACGTAATAAAGCACCAGTCAACAAATATCAGAGATTTTGGAGAATGGCAGGTGACCAAGGAAACTATGACAACAGTATTATAATAAATTCATCTCTCAAAGGGCTTTGGAAATTGTACAGGCACTTGGATTGTTAGTGTAGCATGTAAAATATGGAAGAACACTCCACATTTTCAGACCCAAATGATGGTGTATTAGGCTGGGCTCACCGCCCCACTGGTGCTGTTACACAGCTCCAGGAGCAGACTGCAGAGCAGCCAGACTGGGCTCTGAACAGAGCAGACACCCAAATATACACACATCCAGTTTTGTACATCTACAGGCACACTCTGCTTTGGGGGTCTCACTCTGGAGCATTTAGACATATGAAGAATGATTTCATAATTCAGTAGATGTTTTCACACTATTATCTTTTGAACAATCACATAGTTTTTCCTCTTGCAGAAATAACAAGCTAGCAGATAATGGCTCTAAAACAAATGGAAAACCAAACCGGAAAAAAAAATAAAAATCTTTGTAAGGTAGTGACTGAGTCTGTACTATCTTATTGAAGAATACATTGCATTACCATCTTTAAAACCTTAAATAACCTCAGCTAGAAACAGCACTTCACTTTTTCTAGTCTATTTTTTTTATGAGAAACCATGGTGGAGAACAATCTTATTTAAAGAATTTGAACTCAATACTTTTAAACTTCTTTGATAAAAGAACACAGAAAAAGCCAACAAAAGAAATAAAATCCTGCCAGGATATCTGATGCTAACATCTCTATAATTCAGTTTCTCAGGAGACAGAAATCTACCTGATTTGTCTCTTTAAGCAAAATTCAGCTGGATTTCCTCAAGTACACTTAAAGCCTTAAGTGTGACTCACTTAGGATCTGGAGAGCAAGGAGAAATAATTGGTCTTGGAGGAAAAAAAAAAAAAAAAAAAAAAAAAAAAAAAAAAAAAAAAAAAAAAAAAAGAGGAAGAAACTGCAATGCAGAAAATCAGCAACTATAAAATGGGAGTTGCAGCCCATGCTATGGTGGAGTGGAGGTCAGATAAGTAAGAATGATTACATGCATGAAAGCAGGGACGGTACCTCCTGCTTACAGCCAGGTCTGGTGAGTCTCAGATCTAACCAATTACTGTGGCATCACTCTCTGATCAAGCAAAGGAAAAGGAAAACTGTCCAGGAAACTTGTCATAGAAAGAAATATGCCCATTTTACCAAGGTCATATTCACACACACACAGGTGGCAACTGTATTTTAAAGCAACTAGCTTGTGATTCTGGAGCAATTGTGATTATTAAAATGTGTGCCCAGAATGCAGGTGGTTCTCCTGGCTATGTTGCAGGCAAACAGGAGAACACTCCTGGATAGGACATCAGCCTGGAAGAGAAGCTGTCCATGGAGCTCCTTTCTAGTGGCTGCAGAGCGGGACCCTTATGTTGTGGGCAGTACTGGCCACAATGACTGTCACCAAGCTGCTGGAAAACTCCCCTCATAACCTTCCTTCTACTTGCTTTGAACTTATGATAGAAAATTGAAATGAAAGTGGTTCAGCTATCTCCTAGAAAAGGCTCAGAAGACTATATTTGGGACAATGTTAAAAAAATCAATAGATCTTGATTTTGAAATGCTATAAGAAAGTTTCTGGTTGGGAACAGACTTTAAAGAGAACGTTTTTACATCAAACAGGACTTTTTGTAGACTCAAAAAAATCACTAAATGTTTCAAAACCTGGTCAGGTAAAATTTCTGCAGATCCCGTCCTTTCTAAGCATGCAAAAATGTGTCTGCTGATGAGATAGAAATGTGCGCCTTCTTATCACAACTGTACTGCAAACATATCTGCATGAGATAACAGAGGGACAAGTGACAATATCAGACTTTGTAAGTACTTGTTCTTTACAAGATCATGTAATCCAAGACACTTGAGTTTCACCATTCCTTGTCTGCTGGGAGCACTTGTGTGCTGCAGACTATCCAGTCCCCTGCTAGCAGAAGGCCCTACAGACCTTACAGGGCACTCTACAGCCACAACCCATCCACTCTGCTTTTCTCACATGAAGGAAAGTTATTGAAGCTGCTCTTTGCAAAGCTGCAGATAAACCACATGAACAGAAATATTTCAGTGTCATTTCCTCCCCTGCCTGCCTTTTTTTAAAAGAAATCAATAAAATATATGGAAATTAAAACTAAATTTTTATATTAAAAACTGAAAATTTAAGATTAGTTCCAGGTTTTAAACTGACCACTCAAAAAATGAACACCACTAAATTGCAGTTTAAGAATGAAGGTCTCCAGAACTAGATTCAGCAAGAGCAAGTTAAATCAAGGTTCAAACTGCCTCACTTGGCCACTTCTTCTCATAATTCCTTGCAGCAAGCACTTTGCAAAAGAAGCAAAAACATCCCACGGCCACAAGCCTCTTCTACAGAGCTCTGACCCAAGCCAGAGTACACAAAGTTCTGTCCTTTGTACTCAAGGAAGCAAGAGCCTAAGTGAAAGATACTCATACCCACATGACAAAAAGACAATATCACAGTCTATATGAACAAAAGACCCAAACTGAAATCGCACAAGAAACCTGAATTATAATGTGTTTGGATTTTCAGGACTGTATTTCTATCATCTTAACAGCATTAACTGTCTCTTTTTCTTTGTGTGCATTCATGTATCAAAATATATTATACAGACCAAAGTTCTATTCTGTCTCCACATGTATAATAAGATTCAGGAAGACAATTACCACATGGCAATTTTTTCATACCTGAGGTTAATTTCAATAATACATTTCATACTGATATGATCACAGGAAAATCAACCTACTTACAAAAAACCTGTTTTTCTTCAAAGCTCAAATGGGATGCAAAGTGAGATTAACATTTTAGTTTCAGGTTTTGATTACTTGGTGGCATAATGATAATGCTGTAAATTAATTAATATATATATACAGCATGATGCAAATAAAATTAGTCGAAGCAAGTACTCAGGTTTTTAAGGTACCTAGAAGAACTGAAGGGTCTCTAAAGGGATCAGAATATGGAGTCACAAAAGTCATATGGCTGTATATTCCTATGCACAGTGACAGGAAAGGAAACTGGACAACTTAATCCCTTTATGTGTATATTAAAACTGGCAAATGAGGTTTCAGCAGATTTTAACCAATTTAAACTACCACACTACTACAGAGTAGTTGAAACTACAAACAACAAAAAGCAGATTGTGGATTATAACTCTAGAGATTCCATCTGATAGTAAACAAGTAAATAACAAGGTTTTACTGCTTCCATTACCTGATAACCAAAAAAGGTCATCTGACTTGTGAGTAGGAATACTGGTAATTAATCTCATTCAGCAATAGGCTTAGAAGTTACATAGCAGCAAGCATTAAACAATATAAGTATAGTTAGCAACTTTAGTATATAAGTAGCTCCAGCCATCAATTATTTTATTTCTTAATACCATTCCAGCTTCTTTTCTGCTACTGAAGAAATGCATAGGCTGAAATAGTGATTTCACAGTACAGTTAGTTAACAAAATTGTCTTTTTGATATTGTATTTACTTCTCAGCTGGATAGGTGTAAAAGTGTGGAGTTATAAAATTTCCACAGCATTAATGAGACAGTTTCCATTGAGCTGACAGTAATATTTCTGGTTAATTTGGATATATTTTAGAACATTATAGAAGGAGTTTTAGTTTATATTTTTGCAGAGGTTAGGAGAAACACTATGAAGAAAATCAAGGTATCAAATGCTTTGGAAACCAAAAGGTTTTTTTCTTGCCATCTTATCTGGGGACATGGGAAAGAGCTATCAGCTAGCAGCAAGAAAGAGCTAGCAGCAGAACTAGTGATCAACAGAACATGTACTTGGTTGTAGAAGTTGATTAGAATTTCAGTGGAAGCTTCATAGAACATTTCTGTAACAAAAGTTACTAGGAAATCTGGCTTAGTCAAAGTGTAATATTCTCAAACCCACACCACTTGTACTTACAATGTAGTGTAAGAGCATGCTCCAGGCAAGGTCTGAGACTGAATTCACCAGCCACCCATTTTCTTGCCTTCAGAAATGCTCTAAAAGACTGCTCTGAGGCAGCTCAGGTGGTACTGCTCTAAGTGGGAGCTTTAGATACATCTGGTGCTTTTGAGTATTGCTGATGTTGTAACCCTTAGGAACAAGACCTGAGAACAGGTTCAGGAGCCTCCAGCCATGCACTGCAGTCCAAGTCAGCCTGGGTAGGTGCACTGCACGCTGTCTGTCTGAGAAGGTGAGACACAGTGAAGCCTCCCTCCTACTCCATTACTCCTGCCTCCCTTCTGTGTATACATGAAACTGGGAGGCCAGCTCCACAGCATCCACTATCACATTTCACCTGGGAAAAGCTCTCCTGGGAAGCACTGACTGCCTCAGCTGCTGTGCAGCTCATCAGCTCCAGCAAGGGCACTTACCCTGAGAAACACCACTGCTGCAGGTGCCCGCTCCCAGCCTTTCTCCCAACAGCACCAGTGCCTCCTGTAAGCATTGGAAATTATTTCTAGAAATATCCTGAGAAGCTGGACTGGGAGCCAGCCTTGGGCTCCTGTCTCTGGAACACCCAAGCCCATCAATGAACCACTGCAAACCCAGCTGGCAGGTAGAGGAGAAAAAAAGATTTCTTAGTTGCTTCTTCCACGTTCTGTGTGCTAAAGGAGATGAAATGGGCACACATTTCTTCCTACATAATGCAATGGGTGTAGAAATAACTGGAAAGTCTGCCTGCAGTCCAGGGCAGTAATGCAGGCCAGATGTTTCTCATGCTAGGAAAGGCCATTGATTCTTAAGATAGGAAATTTGTTATTAAATAAAAATATAGAGGCAAGTTAGTTATATGCAAAGGGAGGTTGAAAAGATCAGAACTGTTTGAAATCTATATTTTTTTTTACAAATGGATATACAGAAAATAATTTGAACAGGTTATCTTCTGCACATTTAAATAGGAAATCTAAAGCCAGTGAATTTAAGTAACAGAAATAAATTTTTTCTACAAGACCTGATTAACTCAGCACCACAGAGTATGACCAAGACTTAACAGGATTTAAAACAGGTTTAGTAATTTGTAAGTATAATGAATATTTGGGATAATAACTGAAGGAAAAATGTCCTTCAGATTGAGGTCCTATGACAAGCTCATGAAGGTTAAGAGGAAACTTCCTCTAATTCAAATTAAACTTTAATTGCCACTCCTGGGCTTCCTGTGCTTCTCTCTGAAGCACGTGACACTGTTAGTGTTGATCAGCAACAGGACTGCCTATGCTCATAACATTCTGCAAAGCAAGACCACTAACCTAAACCCTTCACAGATTTCTGTACAAGTGCTGTGATTTCTACTGCAAGAAATAGCCTCTAAGAAAATTGAGTGTGTGTGTGTGTGTATTTTTATTAACTCTGTGATTTGGCAGCATGTTGCAGATTGTCTGTATCAGTCTTTTGTTGATGTACTCTCCCTTCCAGGCTGCAAAAAAGAATATTCACCAGTATCACCCTACCAGTCACAGCAAGTAGGAAAAACAGAAAGGCAGCATACAATGAGACAGGATGCATCCCTGCAAATAAAACTAAAGGCAGAATTGTGGGCCCGAGTTTCTTTGATATGCTGTCCTCAGATTATCCCAAATGATTGTCTTTAACAGCAACAGGGCACTGGAAATCATCCTGTAATTTTCAGAATAAATTAGAGAAAACCAAGACATGCAGTTTAAAGGTTCTATATAGCTGAATATTTTTTTGTGTTTGCAATTTTTAAATAATCATACTGAAGTTGCTCCCTGATGGCTTTCCTTTGCAAGTGACAGAAACTACATTCCAGAATCTGTTTCTTCAAACAAAATTTATATATATTTCTGTCACTGGAAATTGGTTACTTGTATTATTATGACAACATGAATGCAATTTATTCAGTAGAATTCCTACTTTAGCAAAGGGAAAACTCAGTTACTCCAAATTCCTCCTACCATTTCAGTAGATTAGCATTATTCTTTTCACTTCCTATTATAAATGTTTCTTTATTAACACTTCATTTCACTAAGCTGTTCCAATTTATTTTATCTTTCAATATTCAACCAGACTGAAAATCTATTCTATTGTTTTATTAATCACTGGTAAAATACATAAACCACTTAGATTCCAATAATATTATTAGTACCAATCAAATGCTGTAGCTATGACAACTAACAAACTCACAAACCACTTGCACTAAGAAGTTTGTGTTTTCAGTGTTTTTCCAAAAATCAGAATTTTAAAGCTTAAAATAATTTCTTCCATAAGGACAAATCAAGAGATTAGCAAATCCCAATATATATTAGCATTTATGTTTTTGATGTTCATGGTTCCAGGATGTCAGAGTTAAGGTTTTTTATTTTTTTTTTTCCTTAGTGACAGTTTTACTTCCTGATAAATACATTTTATTACTTAAATAACTGCAAAATACATCATGTGTGTTCAGACTCTAATCTGAAAGTTAAAAAAGAACATTCCATTCTTGGGAAAGCAGGGCTCATGCATCTTAGGATACTTTTAGTCAAACATTTTACAAGCAAGCCATTTGAGTTTGATTTATTACATACTGAACTGCTTTACAGGAGCTGAGTAGAAACTCTAGAGACAGCCACTAATCCATTAATGTACACACACATCTTCTCCCACAAACTTTTACGCAATTAGGCCAGGCTATAACTTTAAATATAAGTGCTCATTATCTTAGCTACACAAATCTTTAGTTAATTTTCATGCACTATTATGGAATATGGGTCAACCTCATTATTTCCTGTCTACCGAGGATAATTTCTCTTCCTGTTCATAAAAGCTGAATGTCATAACCTCTGAATTAAAATACTTGCCTTGTATCCTAGCTTTTATTATTATTACTACTTATACAAGTTCCACTAAAAACAGGACTTTTTGTTCTGTGCCCACAAGTTCAAAGCCCAAGGTGAAACCTCACACTAAAAATTATATGTGATTAAACTGGAACCTGGCAGAGACACAAACCCAACATGAAGAGTTCAACTCATTAAAAAAACATCAGGCAGGCAGGTGCTCAGCAGTTCTGGTGTGCCTGAGCCACACAGCAGATGGGGGTGAATAGAAAGGGGCAGATCTTAGCTAGGGTGGATTGCCTGGCACTGCTGGTTTCAACAGAGCTGTCACAGGTCACACAAGAAGAGATATGCCCTTGACTACTGCACATAATAAAGCAAATACCCATCCTGTAAGTGACTTAAAAGCAATGGTAAGAGACACAATGCTGTAATACGAGGCACAAAATTCCACCACCACATCTTAATATTTCATGAAGTAACTCAATTTGCTCAGTCAAATGCCAGACTCTTTAACTTTCTGCTTTTTAATTTATTTTTTTACATGTAGGTTTTAATTAATAACTCCTTGTCTGGCTGGAAAAAGCAAAGACTTTAGCATATAAGTGTATTAAAACCAGTGTCACTCCTCTGCTGTTAGAGAGTTTTATTAATAATCAGAATAAAACCAGTGTTTACTACACACTGATGTGCAAGAATATTCCACCAAGCTCTGGTACCTTTTTAGCAGAGTGTATGGCTGTGTGCAGGCATTTACAAAATAAGCCTTTTAACTCCTTTCCAAAGCAAGATCTAAATTTAAAAGCTAATTTTCTGCAGTTTTAGGTCCAAATACATATTTTCCTTGATTTTCATAAGGGTCTGTCAGCTATAACAACCCTACATACCCTCTGAGAGAGCTCCTGATTTTAAGATTTTTTTCATCCTGGTAACAGCATACATGCTTCATCTTCCCAAAGTATAAATATTTGGGATGCTAAGTGCCATGTCCTGTGAATTTCCTGGGCTCCTGATATTAGATAAGGGGCACAGATTACTGGTCCTGTGAGGGGTATGTTGTGTAAAGGAAAAGGGATGCAGCTGTAGCTGGTCACCAAAATATTGCCCAGGAGGACTCATGGCAGCACAGAGCTGTGTGTGACACTGAACCCCTGGCTGCAGAGCATCTCTACAGCCTTTCCCTGTGCTGGGATCTTGTGTATCCCACATCCAGCAGCTGGGTGGGCTTCCCATGGGAACATGGAGGGGCTGAACTGAGACAGTCAGAGAGAAGCTGTGGGGCAAAGGGAGCTGAGGGCTAGTAAATGTTGGCAAGAACATGTGAGACTTAGCACATCTAAAGCAGTTCACAGAGGAAAAAGCCATGCCCAGCCTGGGTTGTGCTGTTCTAATTGGAGACACAGGGTGTCTGACAGCCAGAGCCTCCTGCAGCTAATGGGACTTGTAGCTGAAATATGATGATTCAACTGTGAAATTTCATCACTGAGTATGGTCCTGCACCATACCAGTCCAAATGACAAACTCTGAAAAGCGAGTAAAAATCTTGGAATATGTCAAGTTTTCTTCTCAATAGAGTAAATTGGCATTGCTCCTGGTCACAGGGAGCCAGAGAGCTCTGGTCACTATGATCTAAAAGCAGATACAGCTCAGGGCCACATAATGAGCCCATGGCTGCTGACAGATTGAACTGATCTGCGGCAGTTTTTATTTGTGCACTGATCCTGTCCTACAAATTCTTAATATTACAAAGATGAACACAAACCCAGTCGGATTTTGAGCATGGTGTTATGCAGTATTGGGCCCACTGTTTGTAGTAACTGAACCTCTTCTCTCTGACTTACTGTGCTTCTTAATTAACATGACCTTGTAGGTCATTATTTTCATTTAAGGGAAATGCTTAATGAGCACTCCACCTAGTCGTTCAAAAATAATTGGAGCCACTTAAAAGCACAAAAGTCCTCAGAGAAGTACCTGCCCTGCTGTGCCCCATAGGCCTGAAACACTAATACCTTTCCTGCAGAATCAGGAACTTTTTTTACTCTGACAGGAGAAAGGAGTTTGAAGCCTTAGATATTATCTGTGGGGGATAATACCTCCCACTCAAATGATATTAAGGAAGCATCACTTCATCAGAGGATGAGAAGTCCAAAGCCTCTCTGCCCACTCCCTTCACCTTTCCAGTTACTCTTCTAGACCCTGTTTAGATTATTTTGTTAGCAAAGAGCAGAATAATGATGATGCTAAGTTCAGTCAAGAAAGCCTTTGGCACCCTGACATCCACTAGGAATGACTCTCATTTTCTGTACTAAACCTCCAAAAAGTCCCACCATCGCAGGTGTGGGATCTGGGGGGATGGCCTAACACCCCTTCTGACAACCTGCAGTGCCTGGAGATTCCATGGCACTGCTGCTTCTCATGCCCAGCTCGTTTTCCCCTGCCTGACTCACAGATTGCCTCAGCAATCCTCAGTCTATGTATTTTTAGTTCCATACAGCTTCCAGCTGCTACACGTGCTTGCTGCCCTACCTGGGAACTGTTGGCCATGGTCACAAAAGGCCCACACAATTATTAAGAGGGATGTTGTCTTTTCAACTGATTTAGCCCTCAGTATGAGGAATCCCAAGGCCAGAGGATGGTCTAACCTAAGTGGTTTCTTTCTTGGGAGCTCTTCAATTCACAAGTATACCCAGCCACGTGCAATGCACACAGTGCACACAGCAAGGCCAGGTGTGAGGTGTGCCTGCGGGGAAGGACTGGCCAGTGTGATTTTACTCTGATATTTCAGCTGGAGCAAGGTAAATCTCACCCTTTAATTCATAAGCTGTGCTCATTTTGTCCATATTATGCAATTTCCTATGTAAGTCCATGTCTTATTTCCCACATTTAATCTCACATACACTGCTTGTGCACACACAAACAGGAACACCCCATGTCCCTTCACCACAGATGAGAACAGCAAGGGGAGTCAGGAGACCCCAGCTCTGATTGGGGTGGCAGGGCTGTAACAAATCATTACTTCCTTTTCCCCTGCTCAAGACATTTATTCTGTCACTAAATATACTCTGTTCTTTAGGTACCCCACCAAAACCACCCCATGGTTGTTCACGTCTCTGACCCCAACTCTGCTTCTGCTCCTAAAATTCTTGCTGAAGAGGACAGAGAATGCAACAAGTCACAATTTTGGCTTCCTCTGAAAATGGTGATCTTACCTGAAACTGTACCTCCCAAGTGAATAAAGGAGAGAAAATGACAACATCCCTCAGTCAGAGTGGAATTTCCGCCCCCTCCAGGAAAAGTTCATATTCAGACAGACCAACTCAATGCCAAGACACTTAAATTTTCCAGTTTGTTACAGGGAAACCTCTTGGCATCCATCCCATCTATGTGCCTGTGTTGATCACCACCATCATCTCAGCTACATGATTCAAATAATGTGTTTTGATCCCTCTCAATTCCAACATCCTACTATAGCCAAGAGACCAAAATGCCTTTTTCCATATATAATGCATTCATTCTTTACATCCCTATGAATCAGAGACGATGCCATGCTAATAGCCTCTGTTGGAACTGTAAGATTGAAATTAGACGGTGTGTGGGAGGAAAGGTTGCAGGGTCAAGCATATTACTCTCAAATGATTCCAAAATGGCTCCGCCAGGTCAATTATTTCAAGCTATTATGGTACCTCCTCTGTTCAGTTAGATCAAGTGCAAAGCCTCATTTAAATTATAGATTAGAACAGCACAGAAGTTACAGACTCTACATAGAATTAATGACATACCACAATGCTTAAATAAATGAGTTATTTTATGTTCACATATAAAAATAAAAGAAATAAGGAATCATCTAAGAATTAAGCTACTCAGTCCCCTGAGCAAACAGATACTTCTCTTCTGGATGTTCTACTAGTGTGTACTTTCATCATTTGAAAACCAGGCTGTACACACAATTCAAGACTTATTTGAATCCTTAATAGAAATATACTGCAGCCAGTCTGACGAAGTGAAACAAACCCTGATAATTACTTCCTGATAGTCTATTAAATGATAAACACGAGACTGTAAAGGAACTGTCTGGTACAGCATAAACAACAGCCCTGACCAATTAAAAATGTGTATTACCAAGACACAGACTTTCATGTGGTGGAATAACTTAGGGGTTTCTATCAAAGTCTGTCTCACTAGAGATCTGATCAGAGGCAGAGATCTGATGAAGTTAGACAGAGAAATATGAGTATCCAGTGCCAAGACAGACCTTATGAACATCAAGAACAACAAATATTAATTAGATGTCCATTAGGAAATGTCACCATTTTGCAGCCTTATACAGGTTGAACTTCAATACTGTACATATCAATTTGCATTTCTCACCTCATCTTTTTCACTTGCACTCTTTTGATGATATCCCTAACTTCTAGGCATGGTGATTTTTCCCAAATGTCTTTCCAGCTAATCAGTAAGGAAGACATCAGATAAGGGACAGAGAATGTGAATTATATATTCCAAGGTACATATTTTAAGGTAGCGGCTGACTTTTCTCTGTGGCTCAGCATTTCCATCTGCTGATATATTCCTCTTAAAAATATTATAAACTGAAAGAATAGCAAACCCCCATCATGGCAAAAGAATGAATTCTGATCTTGCCTTCAGCTTGACCTTGACTTCAGTGCAAGGTACCCAAATTGTCCAGTCATTTCATGCCCTCCAGCCTCACTAAACTCAGCTCTTGGTGGTGGTATTGCTTTCCTCTGCATTCTTGGCAAACAGTCAGACATGATTCTGCTTCTCTTCCTCACTCAGACACACTCTCAGAGGTGACATGAGCCTTCTTTGGGGTACTGGGTTTCTAGATGGCTGATAATTATTGACATTTCATGGAGATCTGGGTGGGGAAGTTTACTAATGTATTAGGGGAGTGATGCGAGGCTGTCTGAAGGGCAAAGAGATGAGATCAAATTTTACTGCTATAAAGGATCACAGGCTTTGGAAGGATTTTTACTTTCCAGGGGTAACCAGAACCATACATTAACTAGCATTACTTTATTTTCAAAGAAAACCAGTCCGTTGCTTTTGTTATAAACAAAAATAATTCTACAGTTTTCAGACAATTAATGTAATCTTTCCTAGAAGCTAACAGCTCCATGCAAAGGACTATGGACCATAGGTAATCAGTGCAAGTTTCCACATCTGGAATACAAAATATGTGATAGAGAAACAGCTTCCAGTGAAACTGGATTCACTGACAGTTGTAAACATCTTTAACCAGGAAGTATCTAATTGGTGGGTTTTGAGAACATGGGATAGAGGTTACCAGGGATTGGGATTGGGGTATAGTGTGGCGTAGGGATGTCCAAGGGATCTGATTCTTATAAATCCTTTTGCAACCCTTTATGGGTATATGTAGCACAAAAAAGTAGATCAAGTAAGTTGCTCTGTAATTTTGGAAGTTTCATAATGGTGATTTTATTTTTGGCTATCTAACCTCAATAGATAAAGGGTTGCATAAGTTGCTCCCTTTCTCCATTTCAGTAACTGGGTGTTTTATACTGGTGCTTCTGATGTGGCTTTGTTAAAGCTGTAAATATGGAGATGGAGGCACACTTTTCTTGAGCTATATTTATTAAATCTCAGCTGAGACTTTCTCAAAGGATCAAATGCAACTCAGGAGCTGGGGAGACGACCCTGCTAGAGCTGGAAGGCAGTAGGGAGACTTGGGAAATGGGAGAAGTCCCAGATGCACCCAATTAAAATTCACCCACCTCTCTGAAGGGAAAGCTGACAGCAACTTATCTCTGAAGGGAATTATTCTCCCTTGGGATACTGTATCCTCAATTCTAGGACTTCCAGGCTGAAGAAATAAATGCTGCCTGCCAATATAACTGAGATTTGCTAAGAACTCTGCAAATGTTACTAATTTTGCCTTGTCAAAATGGGTACTTCAGAATAACATGAAAGTTGTCCAGCTCACATCAGTCAGACTATCAATGAGTAATGACAGCCTGGAGGAGTAAAACCGAAGATTAAGGATGTAAGGATGCTTGATGATTTTTCATTTCTTCTTGTAGAGTTTTGAAACTGACATTGACTTCAAAAGGCATTAAAACCCACCCAAACAAACCCAACCAGAACTGATTTTATTTTGTAATTACATATTTACATATTAAGTTTTTGTTTTACACACTTGCAAAATACATTCTAACTTAGGATATTTCATTTTCTTCCTAATATAACCACTTCCTTTTTCTATGCAAGACTGAAAATGCAAGCAATCGGTATATGAAGACAAAATACTAGTAAAGGCACCTCAATTCTATGACAAACTTCAATTGTTTTGAAAAATATTGTGCCTCCCAGTGATGCCAGAAAGATGGGGCACAAAGTACCTGAGAAGGTGTTCCTCAATTGCTAGAACATCATTTTAGTAGTGCTTTGAATCTCTGACTAGAAGTTTAAAGAATTTAATATTATCTCTCAACACAATTGCTGCTCTGTAAGTTTTGTTAGATGCTGAAGAAAATCTACTTTCCTTTGACCATAACTCACCTGTAAATTAACTCAACCTCTATGATCTTTCTTTCAAATTACCTTGCAATAGTTAGTCATTGCTTTTCACAAAGAGAATTTTTCCTTGTCTTTAAAATGAACAAAACTTGTTCCTACCTTAGAGGAAATGTGTTAGAAAATTCATTTTCTTTCAAAGAACTCGGACGTATCAAAATACACACATAAGAATTTTTAATAGCATTGTTTAATATGTTAAATTCTAATTTCAGTGGTCACTTGAGGCTAGTAGAACTTAGATTTGAAGGAAGACTATGGGTAAAGGAATGGGCTGAGCAGGTGATAGCACAAAGTACAGTTACTGATCTTAAGACTGCTGATACATCCCATTTTAAAATAAACATTAATTTCTTAAAGATTTTGCAAAATTTTAACCACTTAACATAAAACTTATGTGCTGGGTGTCTGCCATAATAAATGAGACCAGGAATTCCTTCTAATAAACTCATGCAGTTAACACATACATTGATTCATACAAAAAGGATTGGACTAGAATGGGTAATGCTGCCTAAATTTTGGTGCTTCCTCATCCTTGGGTGTTTAATGTTGAAAAAACCTCTTTATTATTTGAATGTATTTATATTGGGCACAATTGTGAATTTAAGAGTTGTATAAATTTACTAAGATCTTTCAGAGACATATCTTCCACCTGAATTCTATAAGGAACAGAAATGAATTTTGGGATATGTGGTGTGCAGAACCTGCATTGGGATTTTCAGCAAAGGGCCCAGGGTGCAGCCTGGAGAACACAATGAGGCTTAGGAATAGTTCTGAATTTTTTAAAGGCTAGAGTCCATCGAATTTAAAGAGAATTGGTTTGTGCAAACTGGCTTCTCCCCCACAACACAGTTTCTCAAGGAATGGGTGGGTTTTCAGCAGGCATCCAGCTGCCTTGGTGCCTGCAGATTCAGGAACATGCTGGGAGCTCCCATCCAACACCATGACTCCTGGGACAGTTCTCAACTCTTAGAAATAAACAAGGTGCTCCCTTAGTGGGAAAATGAAACAGATGCTTTTCCCTTACAATTAATGAAAAGTTATTCTTTGTAGTCTTTCTAAAGGCTTCTAATTTTCTTTAAAGTAACAGTAAACAATGGAAACATACATTTCTAGATTATAAGATAACACAGCACTGCAAAGAGACCCCAAACATCTGATAATCACAAAGCGTTAAAAAGGCATGATGAAAACAGGAGTGGCCTTTCTAAACTCTGGGCACATGCCATAAGAGGCAGTTTTATTGGCCTCAAGAGACATAGAACCATAGAATCATACATTTTCCAACTTTCCAATAAGTTGGAAAAGACCTCTAAAATCATAAAATCCAAGCATTACCTCTTCACTGGCAAGTCCACCACTAAAGAGTGTCTCTAAGTGCCACATCTCATCTACATGTCCTTTAAATAACTTAACTCATAAGTTGGAAAAGACCTCTAAAATCATAAAAACAAACAAAAACAAACAAACAAAAAACCACAAACAAACAAACAAAAAAACCCACCAAAACCCAAAAAAGGAGAGAATAAAGCAATATGAGAAGATTCTACACACATGAAGAATAATTTATGGAAAACTTGGCTTTCTTTTAAATGCATAAATTTTATACTTCTCTCTAACACCTATAGAATGGTTTTCTCCTTTTTTATTTGGTTTTGCAAAAATTATTTCTTATTGTTCTTATAAATAGAATTGTACAAAAGGAACATGTATGCAGTGAGGAAGACAATTTCATACTACACAGATGCTAAAATTGTCTCGGCTGTATCAAAAAGAAAAAGCTCTTTTTCAAGAGCATGGTGTTACAGAGTGCCTGAGAACTTGCACTGCTGACCTTCTGCACCTACAGTTCTGTCTTCTGGAAGATGGAAATGGATTTTCTTTTTTTAAATGTATGAAGTACTAGAGTGCTGTTTGTTCTCTAGCTTGTAAGATTTACTAGAGCAAAAGAAATGAGAGCTTTAGTCAAATGGGAAGGCAGGTGTCCCTCTTGAGATTACAAAATCAATCAGCTCTTGTTTACTGTACAGTAACAGAGTCTCCTGCTGTGGCTAAGTTGCAGAGACTGTTAAAACACTGAACAACATTACCATAAACCTCATCTAGCTTGCTGAGTGAATTTGGTTGTCCCCTGACACACAAGTTGCTTTCTCATTGCCATATAGTTGAGCCATCAATATTTCAGTCTGGGATGAGAAAGGCGTATAGGAGATGATGGGAAGGAGTTCAGAAAGGGAAATGTGGATCCCTACAACAGAACACTGCTTTCCTCAAGTCTTTAAAACTCACTCCTTGGAGTCTAGAGGGATGAGGGCCCAACACAGACAAGGAGCTAGTGATGTCCATCAGTCATTCTATCTTTTTGCAGCCACTTCTGAATAAAATCCATTTTTTAGGGAGGAACTGGAATACTGAAGATGTTGTTATGGGTGGAGAGTTCTTTCAAACTTATCATTTCAGCCTGTATACTGGAGTGGGTGGGCTTTGAGTGCACTGGTGTATACCTTTACCTGTGCCATAAATGCTATGGGATTCAAGGTGAGTCTCATGTCTCTTTCATAATCTCAGCAGAAATTATCACTAGGACAAGAGAGCCTGAAATAATCATGTGTCCTCTAACAAATCATCAGAACCACCATTCACACTGAGATTAAAAACCCCTCACTGACCTGTTTTATATGGCAAGAGTGGAGACCCCAGACTTACAGATTTGTAAGGCTGCACAGTGAAACAGCTCTATACCAACTCTAATCAAGGTGCATGTACTTCATAATGTTCTTATTTTTCTTCACCCCCTTTTCAACTCAAATTTAGTCAAAAATTAGACAGAGTATTTTTCTTGATTTAATTTTACTGCTTGGAACAGTAAATCAGTAATATTTCTCAAAGGCAAGATTTTTTTGAGGAAAGATGGCTTCTACTGTTCAGTGGCTTAGTGAATGATGCAGAAATATTGGCATGAATCACTGAGGGAAAATTGTAATTCTTATTTGCTCTCTTAACTGTGGTTTTAGTGTCTTAAGTGACAAGTTCAGACAACACATTACCATTATCCTTTGTAAAGTGTATTAATAAAGACTGCAAAACTGGATTCAGCAAGTCCACCAAAGCACAGCAGTAATGCTTGTAATGCATTTACTTAATTTTTTTTTCTCTGTTATTGACAACATGGCATATACAACCAAGTGCTAACAATCACAGTGAGGAACTAAACAGGATTTGTTTTCCATTTCCAGTTATTTCCAGTTATTTATTTCTCAAGGAAGAGTCTACCCCCAGTGTTTTTAACAAACAGTTTTTTTTTAAACACACTGAATTCTTCACTGAGAAGTCCACTGTGTGTGCCTATCAGATAGAAAACTTTCTGGTTTTGATGTCTGCTGAAACCAGAGCTGTTTATAATGCCAGAAGAATTCTCTTTTATTGTGATGTGTAACTAACCTAGAAGCATTGCTTATGAAATATCCCATATGCCTAGACATGGAAAGCTAGGACCATAAAGCAGGATTTAAGAAAACATTGTTCAGGGCTACAGAATCTAATATTGTGCATACAATGCTTAGAGCAGAATGCACAATGTGGTTTAAACACCTGGCATTGTCAATATCTCTGTACTCAGTGTTCACTGGGCATTCCAAGGTGCTGTGCCTGAGAGAGAAAATCCAAACAGCAGGAACTACCAGCTGTCTGCCTTCTCTGTACAGCTCAGGACAATAGAAATATAACAGTATCTGAAAAACTGAATGTGCATATAGAATTAAAATAGCTGAATACAAATTATGCCATTTCCAATTAAACATAAAAAAATTTAAACCCACTAATTTTCAATCCCATGGCCAAAGGTAAATTATAAGACATTTTCTATATAATCAGCATTTTCAACAATAATATCAGGAACCAAAAATAAGCTACTCAGAGTTTTGCCTTGGATTTATAAACCAAAAATAACTNTAGTGAAAAAAAAAAATAAATTTATAAAAAAAAAAAAAAAAAAAAAAAAAAAATCTGCTTTTTTATCCAAAAGAAAGCTTTTTCTGCACAATTGGACAAATATTTTGATCTTTTGTTTGGTATACATAAGCATAAATATTCTGTATCTATTGCTGTATTATTTTGTAAGTATTTTTTTTCCTTCAGTAGTCTGAATCACTACATTCTGAAATTATGAACAGAAAAGTTATGAAGTCTTTTTTTCTACCCGGCAGACTCTGCAGATTTCAAAATTCAAAATCTAAAATGAGAACTAGAAGAATCACAGTGGGAAGCCTGCTTTCATTTTTCCAAACTGGAGTAAGTCCTTCAATGTTTTTGCTCTAAATTTTCTTCTCAGAACTACTCAGAAAGAAGACAGGAAGTCTTTTTAGCTAATAAATTGTCCTTTACACAGTTGCTGTCCATCATGTTCCCTAGCACTACTGGATCCTGGCCTTTTCCCCAGGACTTCCACAACTTGATTAGATTTGGGGTTCTGAGACTGCAGAGGAAAAGGACCTCTATCAACTGCAGACAGCCTATGTAACATGTATTTTAATGTTAACAAAGCTGACTGTGGAATGCTATCCTTAGTTCAATGGCAGAGATGCAGAGGAATGGAATAATTCTTTATACAGAGGAAGCAGAAAGTGTGGTAAACAAGAGAAAATTAATTTTAAGAATAATGATACTTTCCTTATTTAAAAACCATTGACAGTATTAGCATTTAGAAACACTTTGTAATTGTTCTCTATTGTCTTTTATTACAAAATGCATTTTGTCTCACCTAAGCTAAAGAACATGGAAGGAATTGTGAAGGGGTACCTTATATTCATAAATGCTTCTTTGATGATGATGAAATCTAAAGGAGGAATGTAAGAAGTTACAATTTTAAATATTAAAAATATTCTAAGAAGCCTAGGGATTATTTATAAACCCTGTGAAATCAACTGGAAAGACTTTGAATACACTATGTATTTTTTTTTTCTGAAATCTAGTAGCAAGAAACTGTATTTGCCACATGTAATCACTTTGGTGATTGTCTTGATCATTATTAGTTACAATTTGGGCAAAAATTAGTGAGTGGATATCAGGGGCAAATGAGATACAAATCATATCCTTCTAATGCCCATGTTCATATCTGAAATAGATTGTTTCAATGACCTTTGTGTTTCCTACAGTGTCAAAACATAGTGCAAAAAATTTAGAGCCATTCCAAATATTGGGTGACCGTGTAGTATAAAGTATCAGCCGGTCCAGAGGTCATTTAGCACAAGCTGGCATATCTTGACATGATCTTGCTGGATGAAGTGTCTGATCATTCTCAAGGACTGGAGGGAAAAGGTACACATCTCCACTGCAAACCTGGGCTTCAGTAGCAGAAGGTGGAGGCTGATGCTCTGTGGGGTGCTAGCAGCAGGGTTAGGTAAAACAGGTGTAGTACATTTAACAGCAATGATTATTTGTGTAGAGCTGACTGCATAAACATATCAGACAGCCTCATCATATGTTCTGTACTCAAGGTAAACTTGGGTTTATTGGGGCATTGATCAAGAATGAGGGAGCTAAAATATATGTTCCTTTTCCCAGTTGTTTGGAGACTTGGAGTGAGAGACATGTCTGCTGAATCATAAGCTTACTTTTTATCACTAAATTTCTTAGCATTCGTCTGGCACTAAACAGCCAGCATTTTACAAGTCATTATAACAACAACAGCAACAAAACTTTCCTTGTAAACTCCTCCTTAAGGGAAAGTTTCATGCATCCTTTCTTACACATGTGGCTATTTCCCAAACCAAGGCCTTAGGTCCCACTATTATGCTCTGCTTATCTGGATTTCCCTCCTTTGTTTGGACGGGCCCCTCTAAGTTTGTTTGGCCACCTTTCCAACCCCATTTCATCCAACTCATTTTCCTCCATCCCATTTTCCTTAAAAGAAGGGTGAAATTACATGTCAAGTGTACGAGGAAATATATCTTAGTTTATATTTATTAATAATCAATGGTTTCAGATGTATTTCCATTGGGATTCCTTGATCTTTACAAATAAGTGACAGGGAAAGAAATGCACCATATTACTGATATTGTGATTTTCTTTGCAGTCCACATATGGAAAGCAGGTCAGACCCATTCAGATTGCCAGAAAATGCTACAGATGCTTCTTTTCCCCCAGTGTCCATGACAAATTCAAGTTCACAGAAGAGAGCAGAGAGATAGGCTCATGCACATCCAGTCAGACCAGGGTGAAAACTGAGTTTCATATCTCCTCTATCTGTTGTAGGCTTAATTCTGCTGTATCAGAGATGCAATAGGTACCATATAATGGATGAGATGAATGTTAAGTGGTTTAGACTTTGGGGCATACTGAAACCTTCCAGCGAAGAACTAATAGACATACTATTTCTCGTGGAGTATTAAATTTGGTGGCCATAAATCTGTGATACTAATTCCATCTTTACCCACTAGGAGAAATAGAAAAAGGCTAGCATTTAAAGAGAAATGCGTTCTAAATGTAGCCATAGTGAACCTCATTTTTGTGGCTTATGGAAGAAAAATTACTACAAGGTGAAGCAATATTCTGTATTTGTGGTAAGTGAAAATCTATGCCTGAATGCACTGCTACTGAAATACACAGGAAGTCTGATGATGATTTCAGGAGGAACACAGCAGCACTTTCTCTGGAATTCTGCCAAACCCTAGAAAATATTTGGCATCTGAAAAACCCCAACAAGGTGAAGGGTGACAGTTTCAGGAGCACTGTTACAGAATTAGAAGTGGGAACATCTAGTCCCCATATATCTCAGTGAAAGGAATAATCACATTTCAACAGAAACTTCCTTGCTGGGTGTTGTTCAAAGACTAAGAGCTGTCAGCATTGTGGCATACCAGTAACAAAAAGAAAAAACTGACAGGAAAATCACAAAATTGACAGAAATAGTATGTCTGTGGTTCCTGCTGACAGCACCTGCACCTATTTTCAATGAGAAAATTGAAAAGTTTCCATTTCATTTAGGAAAAGGTCAGAATCATACAAAACAGATGACGAGAAAGTTCTAGTAATCAATGAAACAGGTCTTCCTCCCTAGCATAAGCTTCAGTCTATCAACCCTTGAATGAGATTGTAATAGAAACCTACTGAATTGGGCTTTTATGTCTCTTCCTGGGAATCCCTCCAAGACCCAAGCATCCCTTGTGTAGGTGTCTGCATAATTAAACTCCCCTCATTTCTACCCCCCTCAAATGGCTGCAGCTTGTGGGGTCTCTCCAACCCCAGCCCACAGGGAGTGTCTGCCCTTTGGGTTAACAGCGTGTCCCCAGGCTGATCCTATCTGACTTCACACAAGTCAGATACTGACTGGGGAGTCACAAGACCACGGAGAGCTGTGATACAAAATAATGAATGCATTTATGTATTGCCTTTTGATTTCAGTTTCTGCTTCCAATGAAGCCAAATAGCTGCTTCCATCTTGCACATCACTCACTTTTTAATATCTTAAAAGACCTGGAAACCCTTGCTGATTATTTTCTTTTCACTTTTAATAAATAGGATTAGATAGAATAAGGCATCTTATCTACATTCCTTTATCTGAAATACAGAAGCTCTGCTTGGCCTAAATCAAGGGAAAGGCCATGGCACACATGTGGGTGATTTTGGATTGCTTGTGATTGGCATAGTGCAGATGTGCATCAAGGCAATACTAATTACTACTGAGACATAAAAAACTCTATTGCTTTTTTTCATTCTAATCCCAAAGGCAAATTGTTCATAAATAATATTTGAGGTTAATACAGCTATGTGAATCTCTATACAAATATTTAATCAACCACCAATTCAACTACCAGATAGTGCTGGTTTAACTGCTGCTGCTTGGGTACTACTGGAGACTTTCCCTTGAAAGTCATATTTTCATTAGACTTTAATACAGAGATATAATTAATGGATAGCTGTCACAGCTGCTCTATCTGGTGATTCACTAGAAGATGTCTGAAAAATAAAATGTATTGCAGAAATGCCAGCTGCAAGTGGCAAACAGGAAAAAACGACACGTTACATTATTAAATGAAAAATGATTGAGTATTCATTGTAGTATGCATTTAGATGAACACTAAGTTACTGAATTAGAGTTTGTTGTGATAAAGAACCTGGTACAAAAGGCCTGGTTTTCAAAAGTCTCTGTACTTCCCTGTCAGAAGTTTTAAGGATGGGTCTGTGCCGCAAGCCTAGGTGAGGGCTGACAAAACATCTCCTGTCTGTGCACTTAATAAAGCTGTTTCCTTATGCCAGGATGCTGTTATCAATCATCTGATGAAGTCCTTTCTCTCAGGAAGGTGACACCTTGCCTAATTGTATTTTTAGATACTCTGTAGAGAATAAAGCACTGGGCACTCCTGTAGAGCTAAGAAGAAACTCAAGGTACAGTCAAATCTTTGCTTCTGCATCAGTTTCAGACATGATTCTGCCAGATAATAGTTTCCCTCAAACAGGTGCAAAGTTTAACAAGTTAACTCTAAACATCTTTAGCAGGGAATAGGACTTTTGCACTTTAAAGTGACTAAAAGATGATCATTTACTGATCAGTCCAAGTTTAAGTGACAATTAAAAGGTTGATATTGCTGAACAGTGGTATTTGTAGTACCAGAAAGATTTTGGAGCAGCTTTCTACAGCTAAATCCCCCCAAGGTCTGACAATAGCCACAAGATTCATTTTCAAATAGCAAAGACAAAAGAATATGTGGGATAAGACTGCACCTTGGGTGTGAGGAAGTTCATATATAAGAGACTTCAAACTGCTGATACACATGAGCTTATGGAAGGACTAGTCAGGGCTAGCTAGAGTTTAGGAACAGACAGCAAAGTTAAACTTTTCAGTAAAAGATGATAATGCTTGCAGAATTAAATTGTTGTAAAAAACAAATTTAAAAGCAAAATGTATAATACAGACATCACTTTCCCCCACCCCCCAGATTGCACAGCAAATTTATACAAATATTAGTGTATTGATTATCATCATTATAACAGGAAAGGTTTAATTTAAGAGCTCGATAACTTTGGACATGTCATTACATAACAGCCAAGCAGGCGACTCTCTTTTGGCCATTCCAAAGCTCTAAATTTAAATTTATATTGTTAATGGTGTACAGCAACATCTCAAGTGCCTGAAAAGTTGATTTTGATAAGATGGTGGATTTCTGAAGTGATATTTCAAATTTTTAGGCTGATATGGGCCTTTTTCATAGCAATGATTTTCAACATTAGTTTTAAACAGGAAATAAAAGGAACTGGTAATGATTATCTTCATGCAGTAATACATTCATCATTATTTTGTTAGATCAAGACTATAGGTTTTCTTTTCTTGGAAGGTGATAATCCTGAAACTAGAGCAAGTAGAATGATAAACAATGGTAAAGATTTGTGTAGCTTTATACACCCTAAATCCAAAACATTTCCTTGAAGTGATGGAATGGGAAGCTAGCAGAGCTAAAATCATCCTTTAGGTTTTCATTTGGTCCACTGAATGGAAATCTACTCTATATACCCAACACTGTAAACATGCAGACTCCTTCCCTAGAGAATGATTTTATGTCTGCCTGTCTAATGAAGACATCCTCTGTCTGAGGACCTTGATAAGGAAAAAAAACCCAAGCAGGGTACAGGGGAAAAAAATCATTACAGAGAGAACAAAACAATTTACATACACACAAAATAATTGCAGGACAATGACACCTGCAATTCCTTGTACCTCACTGGTCTGTGCCTGGGCAGAGGCACCTGCCTGCAGAAATCCAAGGGCAGGCTACAGAAATAGGGGCTTAGAGTTTGGATAAACTCCACAGAAAGAGGGACAATGGGCAAATTCCTGATTAAAAGACACACAAGCAGAAAAGGGGAAATTAACAAATTAAAAAAAAAAAACAAAAACAAACAAACAAAAACAAACAAACAAACAAACAAAAACAAAAAAAACCCCAAAAAACCGGAAAATACACAGGCAGAAGTTATTAAAAAGAAAAAAATCATGAGAAAATAGGCCTGGTTTATGATGCAGATGAAAAAGAAAAATATGTAAATATTAAAGAGGGAATTAGGGGAGAATTTATTAAATTGTATATTAAAAAATCACCATTTCCTTCCTTTTTCATTCTGCCTAGTATTTTTCTAATTAGCTCAGCATTTGTGACTTTCAGATTTGTGCTTTTAATGATTAATTTATACTGGGTTATCTGGGGCATTATGTGGTGCAAATACTAAATAACCATGACTATAATTGGTTAATAGCCCAAACATCATCAAACATGGAGCTCTGACACAATGACACGATGCAGAGTAGCATACACCTGTTACATACTAATTCATCATCAGTGGTCAATCTGCAAATATTTCATCAGTCACCACTGAGGAAGATAAAGAACATGGTGTATAGATTTTCCTTCTCTAAATAGGGGCCTGGGTAAAGTCCATGACAGATAATCTGTGATATAGGACTGACATTGCTTACTCCTGAATTAACAACATCTTTAAAGTCTGATAAAGCGTCTGTATCTGCAGAGCTATCAGCCTGACATCTTTAGCATCTGCTAAGATCACTTAAAGGGTGAGGAGGGGAAGAGAGATGGAAAAGGAAATAGGATGAATAGAAATGAGGTAAAGGAAGGTTATGAGGATGATAAACAGTTTAAGAGTTGAAGTAGCCCTCTAGTCTGAAAGAAGAAAAGTTGGGCTTTTAATACACACTAAATTACCTCAAAAGAGACAGGTTTAAGCCCCATTTCTGAAGATATATCTCATAATACTTAAAGAGAAAAAATATGCTAATAAATCCATGACTAAGAGTATCTGTAGGCACATAAAACTGTTAAAGCTGCAAAATCCTCTTAAAAAAGCCCCAAACCAGATGTATTAATAGCATGATGTAGTGTCCTTGTTGTTCCTGTAACCTTGGGATTGCAGTGACATTGCCAGAGCATAAGCAAAGGCAGCTATAAACTTCTCCACGTTGAATAAATTTTACATTCTCTGTTGCCGTGGGGATTTCCCAGTCTGAAATGTGCAGGATACAGGTGACCCGGTTTTGAGCGCAGGGTGGCTGAGCCTGCTGTGCTCTGCTGGCAGCACACCAAGCTGGCTGCTCAGAGCTGGGCACAGCAGCTCCCTTCTGCAGGACAGGGAGTGCCCACAGTGACAGAGCACTCCAGGAAAACATGGGTCCCTCTGAGCCAGGCAGGCACATCTGTGACCCCAGAAAGAGCTCTGGCCCTCCGTGGGCTCGGTGTGGGAGCAGTGCAGGGTACTGAAGCTGGAGTTTAGAGTACAACCCTGGGAAAACACTCACTGAAGGACAGCTGAGAGGTGAGAGAAAAAGGACAGCTGGGATTAATCCGGAGGTACCTCTTGAAAGACAGGATAGAATGGGAGCCATTCCCCACACAGCTAAAGTGGGAATGGGGACTTTTAAGTAAAAAAATCTCTGAGATATGTCCTTTAGGCTTAGAGAGCATCAGCCAGTTGGAAACATGGGAAATCCATTGCTTTTTCTTATTTTAACTACACCTCCTCTTCAGCAGTCAATACTTCTACCTTGGAAGAGCACCAGCTCCTCTATGCCAACTTTCAATGTGGTATATATTAAACCAATGGAGATAGGCATCTTCAGGAAATTGATTTTATAATGAAAGTAGTGCAGCGCTAACTGTAGTGGAACTCCAGAATGGCATTCAAATTGATAATAAATAACTCAGTTTTCAGCCCAGTGGTGATAGAGCATTTAACACTAACAATTCCGGTAGCCAGTAGACTATGCTGTATCTTTGTTTTGCCTTGCCTTTCCAGGGGAGGGAGTGGAAATCAGAGAATACTCAGAATCCAGTTACTGGCAGAAAATGTAGTACAGAGCAGCATCAATGGTGGGATCCAGGAAGAAAACAAAATAGGTAAAAGCTCCTCAAACACCAACCACTACAGCAGTTCTCTGCAGAATATGACAATGTGCTCTAACAGAGACATTGCAGAACCACTTACCAACATCATCTTCCACAAAGGGGAAGTTGGAAGGATACTTTGTGGCTCTTGGGACAGCGTGGTTAAAGCTCATCTAGAAGTATTTATCCAAAAGGTGTTACTGAGCTTTGTCCCTCTATGCTAACTAGTAATTTGACAAATGAATTTTAAGATTTCAGTGGAAGTTTGGGTGCCACAATGTGCTACTGATGGCTAGATGAGTAAGCTCTCTTAAAATGCTAATGGATGAGATTCACAAGGCTAAAAGCTTTTTTTTTTCTCATCACTGATTTAGCAATTTAACTAGAATCATTAAAATATGACATTCTAGAAATCACAATAGTGTGGACTTTACAACAAGTATCTGTGTTCCTGTAGTGGTACAAAACCTGTAGGTGAAATTATATTTTGTAAAGAGACTGTTTTTGTCCTTTTCTTTTTGACTCAATTACCCTTTATGACAAAAAAAAACAAAAAACAAAAAAAACAACAAAAAAAACCCAAAAAAAACACAAACAAAAAAAAACCCCAAAAAACAAAAGAAAACAAAACAAAAAAAAACCCCACAAAAAGAAAGCAAATAGTAAAATGCTTCATTCAGCCTGTAAATATTGGAAATTGATTTTATGAATTGATTTTAATTTTACCTTTCATCATTAACTTGTAAACAAGTTGATGTACTGATGATGTACCCTTCTGTACATATATGTGGAATGGACCACTTCACATGAAGGATAAGGAATTTATTAATATTTATTCCTTTAGAAAGATATTTGCTAGCAAAATTCAATAAATCATAGGAATGATCCAATACACATTTAATGTTTGTATGATGTTTTTAGCTAACTAAATTTTAACAGAGTATCTGTAGGTCTTTGGATACTTAATGATTCCACTTTGTAATTTTTAATGTCTGTCAAACAGCACTATCATTTGAAATGGATATTTTTATAAAATATCTTTCAGTGAAGAGAAACAAAAGCACTGTCTCAATGTACATTTTTTTCTGGTTACTTTTACAATTTAAGGGTGTAATTGCTTTATATTAGTATGTATAAAAGAATTATTATACAGTCCTTCCTTTTCAAATTCCTGTGTAATAATGATGAAATGTTCACATTTCATGAAATATAGAAAGATCCTTTTCTTGCTTTCATATAATGCAGACATGTACCTAAATATATATAAAAATATGCCTGTCACTGTGAACTGCTGAAGAATTTTTCTAGTTTTGGATTATATTTGAATTAGCATATTACAAATCTGTTATTGAAAATGAAAGACTTTTGCTTTATTTTCTCCAAAATAGGCTTGATTTAAGGTCAACATCGCAAGATAATGCATCCTTTAGAGAGTTCCCCACTGTAATGCAGAGTTTTGCTAAGATCAGACAGGCTGTGCCCTTGGCCATTCGGGAATCCCCAACTGGTAATTTGGCTTACAAGCCATTCTATTCACGCCTCTAATCAATGGCCTCTTTTTTCTCAGGCTAATGACAACCTTATGAAGCAGTATTTCTCCCATGTCTCTCAGAAAAAAACAATTAGCCATAGCTACAAAAGGCATTGACACAAATAGATCCTCAAATTGGTTTTGTGATTTAAAACTGTGGATCCAAAAGGTGCCATAAATGACTTCATTGTGAAACCGTTCTGATCTTAGATTTACTAGGAGACCAGGAGACAAGCTAGTAAAAGCAGTTATAATGTTTGAAGCAGGGCTTGATCCTGAGAGATGCAGGCCAGCTGCAGCATCCATTGACTCTGCTGAAAAATCTGCAGGTCTGTCCTTCTCTCAGTTCTGCATCTCACTTTTCTGTATTCCTAGTCAGCATCAGGCAGAGTGGGCACAAATAGCACTTTCAATAGACCCACCTCATAAAAGCATCAGTCTAATACTTTATAGAGTTGTGCATCTTTCCTTATCAAATATCTTTTGTCAACCTCTCCTGGATCTTGTTTGAAGCATTTACTTTTAGTGAGACTGCATAAAGCCTTTTGGGAAACAACCCAAAAGTTTCTGTTGGGTACAAAATGAGTCCTTAGATTTTGAGCCAATATTCTGCTAGTGTTTCATAAAGCTGATACAGAAAAAAAAAAGTACGTCTAGTACTCATCTCATACTTTATATATTTTTATGTCAATGTTCTATAAATAGATGTGTGTATGTAGACATCTATTTCTCTTATAACACTACAAAGCTTTGTAAATAACGAACTTTCACAGATTTCACACTAATCAAATTACTTCTTGCTAATAGGTATCCATGGAGGCTGCTCCCCAGGTTTTTTAATTTTGCTCATTATGTACTCTAATTTTTCCAGAGAGACAACTCAAGAAGCTATTTGATATACAACGGCTGTACCCAGCTGGCTTTCATTTGAGCAGTTGCTTTGATACAGCATCACATGATGATACTCGTTACTCCAGATAAATTATTCAGAAACTCCCAGATGCAGTGCCCTGCAGTTTACCAAGCTATAGGAGAGTTTCAGTAAACTGTGATGCTGGTATATCACAAATGAATATGAATTTCTGAATATTACATACTCTTAATAAGCCAAAATAATGCAGGTACTGGGTCACCAAGTTGCAGCTAAACATTAGCATTATTTCTCAAAACGTTCCCTTAATACAAAGTTTTCTCTTTTTCCTATTCTCTGTGCTATTTAAGGTTACTTAGTAGATATAATACAGTAGCAAAATCTTCTAAAGCTACAAGCTTTTTTCCTGAAATTCTTACAATGATTAATCTTGAAAAACAGTGGAACATTTCTAGTGATACGACGGTATTGATGCATCACTTTTCAAAATTTGGATGAAATTAATTCAAACTTTATTCTTTCATTCAAGTTCTTCAAAGCCCTTAGATGGATAGATAATACCATGGAAAATTATTTTTTAAAAATAAAAATTGTGTGTGTGTATATATATTACAAAATTTTCCCTTTACGTGCAGTTTTTAACCAAACACAGTCCTGACTCCAGGCTCTATCTGAGCATAACTATTTCCTTTAGGAATAAAACACCTAGCAGATTCTAGAAAACATTATCAAAGCAGTGAAGTGAAGCCAAAGCCTATTCCATAGCAGATCTAGCTGTTTTCCACCTCTTACACAGCTCTCCAGTTGCACAGCATCAACAGTAGTTGCACAGGAATAAAGGACAAGTGTCAAAGGCACAAGTGTCTTGCAGAACAAAAGGAAGGTATGCCTGCTGTTGCTGCTTTGTCAGACCAGTTTTGCTAGAGATCCCACACTAAATTAATTTCTCTGTCAATCCCCCAACCTAATTGACTGAGGACCTATAAAGAGGAAGGATTTTCTTGGAGACTGCGAAGACTGAAGAGAAAAGCATCTCATGTACTTCAAAGATCTCCATGTCCCTCTCACCCAGGGTCAATCCCTGCTGGTTCCCTTCAGATCCACCTGGGCAGACAGGGGTGTCAGAAGGAAAATCCAACTCATTTAGCATAAAAGCTAAGGGTGGGGTGAAGCATTCCTTGGAGGTGTCTACAGATACTAAGAGTCCCTGCTGTCCAGCTCTGGATTTCAATACCCCACTTTTCCATCACTAAGTCGGGCCAGCTGGTTTCTTTTCTGAGGAGTAATTAAATTCAGCTAATTAAATGGAGCTGCCGTTACCATGCATTCCTAAAGCTTCCATTTCAGAAACAAGATGATTGTATTAACTCTCTGTGGCTCTTTTAGCACATGTTTAGTCCATTTTACTGGTGAATAAATTATGCAAATAATCATCTTAAGGGATCAAGCATAAAGAAGGTAAATAAAAATTGCCCCACGTTCCTTCTCGAGATATTTTGATTCTGAAGTTATTTCCTGATTCTGACATAATGATGTGAGACTCAGAAAGTTTATTCGAGATAATCAAATTAAAACTGCTTGTGAGAACCTGAAGAACAATCTCATAACACTGAGTGCAAAAATGGATGATTAATTTTAATCTTCATAAATGCAAAGAATTGCAGAAAATGAAAAAAGAATGCTAACTGTACATACACACATATGTAATGATGGGCTCTAAAGTAGGTACTAACACTCAGAGAAAAGATCTTCAAGACACCAGCTTAAGCCCATGGGTAGACAAAAAAGCAATCAAA
>WEIU01011704.1:172812-189811 GCA_013389925.1 Aegithalos caudatus | reverse complement strand
TGCAATTACATCCTAAGTATTGTATGTAGTTCTGGTCATCCAAAAAAACAGGTAGCAGAACCTGCAGGTGCAGTAGGGGACAGATAATGCTGTCAGAGATTTGGAAGACCTCATTTGCCAATATGAGATTTCATAGGCTAGGGTTCTCCTGCTGGAGAAATATCATGTAAAGGGGTATGATAATGGAATATGAAACCTTTCCCAGAGGGTGCAAAAGTTTAAATGGCTCTAAAAAGGAATTAGATACATTTATAAAGGACAGTTAGAGCACAGTGATCCTGAGACCATCACCAGCTCTGAGATTCTGTAACACAGTGAGAGATAAAAGTAGGAAGGTGCAAGAGAAGATTATGCCTGCTTTGTTTCTCGTAGCCTTTCCTCAATCATTTGCTCCAAGCAGTACTTAGAGACAGGATACACATTAGACAGAGAGCTATTCTGAGCCAGTAAAACAGATTTTGTGCTTTTACTATGTTGCCCTCACCACGTGTAAAGTATGAAGTTATCTTTATTCAGCATAAGATTCAACTTTCCTTCAGCTACAGAATCACAATAAAAGACTCAAGAATTGTTTCTAAATCTAACATGCTAATATAAATAAATAGCCCTAATTCACTTAATAATGTATTATTTTTAAAACAACTTAAATAGTTGCTAAAATAGAAAGAAAACTATGTTTAATTTATCCAGGAATAAAAATTGCTTTCAAACAATGGGGTTGTTCAGTTTTTCAGGTCAAATGTCACACATAAGTTTATACCAAAAAAGACTTCTACAGCTCGTAATCCAGACACTTAACAAAACTTTTTGTAGGACTATACTTTCCCAGTTCTGACCACAGTTCATGAAAAATACCAACATTTAACATGCTTGAAAGAACTGCAATGTATAGAGCTGCTTTTAGACAACCCTGGTGCATTATTCTGGTACTGAAGGCTTGAGGGAGTTGACTTCCTGTATCTTCCAAAAAAACCCCCAAAATTATATTGAAACACTTTACATAAAAAAATACAACTGAAAACTATTTCAAAACCCAGTACAAAACAACATTCTATAAAATTCAAGCTGAGGTAGCCATACATGATTTAAATTTTAACGATAGCAAGGTATTTCTTGTCTCTCATCAGGGATTCTCATCACAGCATGACAAAAATCCCCATTGTATGAACTAAGCAGCCTAGGAACACCTGATCACAGTTAGCTTTTTAGTTTAACTCCTTTGATGAGCAACTCCTAAAGGCAATGTTTAAAGTTAGTGGAGAAAATATATCTCTGGCATTAATCTCAAAGACTTACAGTGTTGGAAATACATTAGACAGAAGTAAAAATTCCAAGCAGAAATCCAAAATTCTTTCAACCAGTTTAAAGCTTATCTTGCTTTGCTTGGTGTTGCAAAATCTGTGTGTCTGAATATATGCAAAGCTGAACTAGAATTTGGCTATACATAATGTTTGAAAAATAAAAGCTGTGGCTCGGTTCTCAGAAGGATCAAATCCACAGTGGCATTATTTCAACCTCAGATTCAAGTCTCTATGAAATCTCAGCTGTTGGGCACTCACTCATGTGAAAGGCAATGTACAACAGCAAAAGCTGAAGGGCAATATTCCCAGTTCAAACATCTCCTCTCTGCTGCACATGATACTAATGAATATCAATATTCCTCTTAGATAGGTCCCTACAGCAACATCAGTGGGAGATCTGCATACATAAGGAGGCCAGGGTAGCAAAACACACAACCTTCAGCTCAGAAGTTATGGTGATTAGAATGGTAGAAGCAGCTAGATTAGGTCAATAGGATGAGATGAGCATGCCCTCACTATTGTCCAAAATATAAGTATTACATGAACCACACCAACAATAGTGAATGCACTCTGAAATTTGTGCAAATTCACTGCCTCTGTGTAATACTGTCCATGCAACAGGAACATAAAGCACAATTAAAGTTCCTGGGAACACAGGTTTTATTTTGCAAAAAAGGACATTATATAAACATCAGTGCCACCTTTCTACCAGACAAACATTTAAAAGGTTTTCTTATTGATTTTTCAAAGCCTCTTGTATTTGTAACAATAATGCCTAACTTAATTACTGTGGCAATAATGGGGCACATTTACTATCCCAGAAAAGGAATAAGAATCTGTGGTTATGTCTCTTAGATTAAGAACTGTGTAACAAAAAAATACCTTGACACACTAAGTATTCTAGCTGGGCCCTCTATCAATCTGTTCATTACTAAAAGTTATTCCAAGGTGAGAAAATTTATTACATTTTTTTGAACCCCAGGAACACATGAAGGAAACATGAGCAGCTCAGTGTCTCAGAGATGATGGTTGGTAGAGAAGTATGGGGGATTAGGGTGGGGTTAATTTTAGTTTTGTGAGTGTCCCAGTAATCATGGGAACAAAGCCAGCACTCATGCAATTTTCCCACCAGTCATTAATTGTCAGTGACCACTGCCACAGTGATTCACAAACAATTAGAAGTGAAATAAGGAAAGTATATCACAAAGGCACAAACAATCCAGAATAACCACTGCTGGCACACACATTTTAAATGGGGATTTCACTGCCACAAGAATGCATATTGTTCTCTCTGGAAAGAATATTCATGAGCACATAATTACAATATTTGGTGTTGCATAAACAAAATCTCAAAAAGCACACTCCTCATCTGAATAGGGAACCCTTCAAGTCAATCAATGATGGAAGCTTACACTGAGAAAAAGGCAAATCCTCCTTTTTATAGATATATAATCTTTCCACCTAATCCAATGCTCTTCAACAGAAGCCATTCAGTGGAATTTGAAGAAGTCTTCTATCACCTTTCACTGACTGAGCGTTTGTTTGAGCTTCTCTAAATAAAAAATAAATCAGTAGGGCTCTTTCAAAATTAATCTAAAAAAGCAACAAAAGGATTTTCTGCCTTCTTCTCTTGTAGTAGTGTCACTCATAATCTTATGTGTGCTTAAGTAAGACATTAAAGTTTGTTTATTAATGTTCTTCATCCTTAACAATTTATTCTAATTCTGCTTTTGCCTACCTAGTGGTAGTGCAAGGAGAAAAAAAAAAACTCCAGTTCTTTACTAGGGCAAATTTTCCTTAACCTCAGAACTGTATTTTTTGCAGGATTAATATTAGGGGCAAAGATTATTTGCTTTTACTGCTTGCTAGACTAAATTCTACTTTTTAAACCATGTGTTAGATTTAGTTATTGAAACAATATAGAATTTAAGCTGGGCATAATGAAATTTTAATGAAATACCATTTACTGAAATAGATCTAAAACCATATTTTTCTATCCAGTATTACCTGTTCAATTTATTTACAGAAATTTACATGTTAATTAATATCTTCTAATTACAATCAGGAATTTTATAAACAAAAATTGTTGTCCAAATACCAGCAATCAGTATAGCAAGCAATACTGTTATACTTGCAATGATATTTTCACTAGACCAAAAAAAGCCCAAAACTACAATTGTACTTTTCAAAAATTAACACCCACATTCACTGAATAATCTACACTACTTAGGACATGGTAAATATGACAGGATGATACCAGACAGTGTAGGGAAGCCTGAGAACAAAAGGATGGTGAGAAAAAAATGAAGATGATAAAATCCTTCAGGAATTTGAAAAAAAAAGAAAGGAATTGGACTAAGTTCAGAAAGTTCAATGAATTTTGAAAGGCACCTATGTTGTGAACAGGTATTATATGTCATGTGTTTAATAGTTTGGAAGACAGACACTCTATGGTCTTTCCATACCATTTCTCACTACTCATCAGAACAACATTTTATGATTTTGTATATTAATGCAGAACTTGCAAATACAGGTGTATTATTCAGTTATGAAGAGAGCAAGTAAATCAAATAGTGGTGGGGAGAAAGTATAGTCAAATAGGCCCAAGCAGAAATAATCATGGCACAGAAAGTGAACATAGAGAATTGAAGGCTAGAAAATAGGAAAATACCTGTATCTTTGAACACAGTGGACCACGAGAAAAAAAATGGCAAGCTTAATGAATATTAATGAAACTACAACTGGCAATAGCCTAATGGTCCCCACTAAACCCACTGAATAAACAATGAGACTGAGAAGTCTACAAAAACATCTGTCCCCCAAACCACCAATGACAGCAATCCTTTCCCACTTCCATAGTTGAAAGAAATTGTCCTCTAGTCCACTCAAAGAAAGTAGAAGATCATTTGAAGACAGAAACCCTTAAATACGAATGTCTGAGTATACAAAATATAACAGTCCCGAAACAGCTAAAGCTTTGTCCACCCTTTGTCCAAAGGTGAAAATTTTTTTAAAAATTACCCATGTTGAAGATAAGATGATGGTCAAACAAAAACCACAGTATGAAAAGCATGACATCCATCCTATGAGAGCAGTGGCAGGCATTTCCACATTCAGTAGTTGCACATGACCAAAATGAATGCTGAAGTATTTAATTGTTTAATTATCCAAGTGATATACACTTATTCCAGACACTTCTTTGAACAGAAAAAATATGAATTTCAGATGTGGATCAAATGTTTATATTTCTGTCACTGGAAAAATGGAATGACTGAAATTTTTTAAAGGAGTGAAAATTGTAAGAATTGTATTCCTCTGTAAGGAAAAACCTTGCTCCCTCAAGTACATATTCTGTTATAGAGAAGGCAAACTATAACTTTAAATTTGCTAGGCAAAGATTTTTCTTATAAAAAGCAAAACTCACTGACTACTTAAAAGACAATAGATAAGAGAAATCCATCTGGGATTGAAAGAGGAAAAAGTATATTAAAAATATAAGTCCAACTCTCCTTTAACCTTTGCTCTCTCCTTCCAAAACAACAAAACTTTTGGACAGAACAATTCATGTATTTCATGGTGAAGTAAAAGCTGAAAGTTTAAATAAAATTTTCTGTAATTAAAACATTTCTCAAATTTTTTCAGCCTATTTGAGCAAAAGTACACTGAAAAAAAGTCCAATGTCCAGTACATTTAAGTATGGAGACAAAAGTAGTTTTAGCTTCTGTTACCTCCAGAGTGAAGCAGAGCAATGTTATCACTGCATTGCCATTATAGGAAAGATGTAGGTTATCAGTACTGAGATGTTATCTAGACTATGTAATTTCTCAGACAAAATTGCTTGTTTGAGCTACTGTTAATAATTTTGATAGTAAAATATGATGTTTTCCCCCTCATATGAACCTTTTCCCCTCCCTCATGCACCAGAAGGAACAGGATCCAACAGAAGAACTTCATCTTTGTGCGGGAAGATCCCTGGGAAATCTCCCAGTCTCAGGAGTTACCAGAATCTGGACTGTATGGCTACAGAAATATGAATACACTGATATCTAAGTAAGGCTCATTTGTGTTTACAGCAAGTGACTACATTCATCTGGAATCATTCTGCATTTCAATGGCCTTTTAATTTTTACAGTTGCATAGACAAAAAGATCCAATGCTTCACCAGAATGTGTAATCAGAAATTATTATTTTGATGAAACATTAGACTGTATTCTGTAGAATGTAATTACATATAAAGGTTTGATGTTTAATGGAAACAAATTCTAACATTTCTTGTCAGGACTCCAAAATCCTGCCTGTTTGCCTTATCAGTCCTTTTACCAGGTCTCATGATTTCCTCATATCCAGAGATACTTTTCCCTCTTCATGTTTCTATGCTGAAATAATTTTAATGCTTAAAGACATCACAAATCCAAAAATATTTTTATATAGCCAGCAACACATTCTCCACATCTCTGCACATTCTCCACATCTCTGCTTTTTATACTTTCTACCTTTTATAGGCACTTATTCTATTCCAAAGCCTTCTACTATGAATTCTGCAAATGCAGTTGCTCCCTTCCCAACAGTTCTGCAATATCTCCCATCCACACACTAAGTGCCTGTGCCTTCCTCCCACTCAGGCAGATACACTTCTCAAAAAACTTGAAATGTTACCATGTTTTCTTGCCCTGTCCTACAAATAGTGATTATCTGCCACTGGGTCTTCAAGGGTATTAGTCATGAAAGACAGAGGCTTTTTAAAGTGCTGCATTATCTGTCAAATCTTAAATACAGGGTATCTGTGTTCAGACAGGATTTCCCAGTTCTATTTAACAGGGACTCCAGCATACACTTTGAGGATTTTAGGCTGGAATCAAAGACCAGGTGTCACAAAAGGAAAATAACTGAGACCTTTTTAAAAGCATACTGCAAAAATAAAAATAAATGGAAATCATAAATACAAGGAATTCACTTAATATTAAGACAAAACCCTGAGATAACAGTATTTGTGAAGCTCAACTGCTAATAAAACAGAAAGTGTTGGATACATCTTCTCTTTAATCGTAATGCCTTGCAAGAAAAGAACAGTCAAGGAATATTTGGAATTAATGACAAATACTCTAACTTTAAAGATATCTGCAAAATAAAAAGTGTTACTAGAGATTTTAGGAAATCATCGTATTTCTTACTTGGCAGAAATTGTCTTCAAAATGATTGCCAGGAAATAGCCAACTACTCTTTGCAACAAGCCAAAATTTCAAAGAACTACAAATTGCCTTTTGGCTTCTAAATTTGATAAAATTGCTGACTTTCTAGATGAAATTCAAAATGAGATGATTGTGAAAAATAATTTTAAAAAAGGATAAGATTGACATTCCTTTTTCATTAATGATCTCTGTCAAAAACGAGAGATTTCATAGAAAAATCAGAGGGAGGAGAAATAAAGCCAAAGGTAGCTGGACATATTATAATGAACATAATCCCACAAGCCCCTCATTGTTAAATCTATCATGCTTCATTGCCATTTAGAAGTCAGAGACTAAAGGATTAAAGCTATAGGGAAAACACGATTAAAAATCATGTACGTTGATTTCTACCTATGATTAAACAAGGTGCATATCTCAGAAGGAATTTCAGCCTTTTGTTCTTTACTGGCATCAAGGCCTTGATCTTTGCATAATGTAGTGTGAGTTCTTTTCTGTGTGAAAAGACCGGACCACTCCTTTCAATGGTCCTTGTAGGAATATTTCAGGCCACCTGTATTCTCACACCACACATTGTTTGCATTTTAGTGGCAAAACCCAACCTCGTGCTGTCAATGAGAATTTTGTTACTTGCTTCAGTGGTGAATGGAATCCAATTTATAGCTCATTAAAGATGTGAATTGCTAAAACTCTGGTCCTGTTTCTCCTGATGAGTTTACAAAATCTCTCTCCCTCGTTTTCTAAATTTCATTACACATTCTAGCTGAAAACTACTTAAGCTTAGCCATTTAACTTGGCAGCAAGATGAAAAAGAGATGCTCTCAGAAACTGGATGTGAGTTGCTTCAGCAGCTCCAGCAGGAATTCAAGCTACCATAGCCATTCTGTAGTGGTCATGTACCTTGGACCACCTTTCAGCAGTAGTGTAGTTTAAACTGTACTACCATTTTAGCTGCAGTGTGCTGGCTCTGTTTTGGGGTATGTCATTAGTGAATGTGTTTATTTTATTCTGAAATTAAATTATAATTAGAAAAAGTCTTAAAAATCATTCTGTGTTCCTTACAGGTGGCATTTGTTATACATGTCATAATACTTTATGCATAAAGGGCCATTAGCAAAAATAATATTTCATATCTCTATGAACCTTTTCAGCTGTGAATCTCAGTGCACTTTACAAGTAAACAAGTTTCACATGAAACGTGTGTTTACACGACCCTCTCTCATAAAACTCAGAAATTTGAAGTGATTTTCTTTTCATATCATCATGAAGCAATTAGAATGAAAGCCTGTGGTTTTCTTCATGAAAGATCAGGGGACAAGCTAGTAGCTTCCTCAACCTGCATTTAGCAACCTCTAAAATCCTCAGGTTGCTGTAAGTGTTACTGTGGGTTTCCAATATCTCCAGAGACCAGGAGGTCTTGCAGGCTGTGTGCTGTGACAGCAGGCAGCTGTGGGATACCTCTGGGTCCCTGACATGTCCCCACTTAAATGCACTGGGTGAGCAGTGGGAGCAGTGAGTGCAAGAGAGCCAAGCGCTCGCTAAATAATCAAGGAAAATAGATTTTTTTTTTCCTCTACTCTTCTTGCAATTACCAACTCTATTTAAGATTAGTGTTAGCACTCTACAGGGATTTGTATGGCTGAGACTGTGAAAAACTCTAATGGTTCTGAAGGCAAAGTAATACTTAGTAGTCCATTACAGCTTAAAGGATTTATCTCTTACTCTGATAAGTGTCCTCCAAGAAAGCTTCACTGCAAGACCTTCCCCACAGAGATACCAGAGTGTTGCCTGGGGTACAGACAGCCAAGGTATGTGGACAGCTATTTTGTCTTAAAACTTATCCAAGGATGAAGAATTGCTCTTATAAGCTGTGTCACTGAACTGGGTTATCCAGAGAAGTGTCTTCTGAACTTGTCCCAGGAATCTAATGAGGTGACCCTTTTCTCATTTTCATTATCATTATTGGGAGTTTGGCATGGAAGGGTATTTTGGTCAGTGAGTGCCCAGATGGTGTTGCCAGCATGAAATGTCCTTCCAAAGGTCATAACAGTTCAAGATATTTTGTTATGGTTTAATTTACCCAAAATTGAAAATGCAAGCTGAGAAAACCATGTTCAATATGTCAAAGAATGACAGAAAAAAATTCATTGTGATCAATATTATTACAGGTAATGCCAGCTCCACTACAAAACTGATGAAATAATACTTAAAATGGGGTTAATAATCTGCAAAAGGGAGTTCTAAGTAAAACCAATCAAATAAAAAACTATTTGTAGGGAAGTATTTACCCTCTACAAGTTGCTGTTAGCAAATATCAGAAAACACAAACAGTATCTGTATTAGATAAAAGTTTGCTACATGGCTTTCAGTGTGAAATATGTGTAAGGGAATCAAGAAGTAATGCTTTACCCATAAAAGCAGCATGCCTATGCACAAATGCATCTATAAAACAAAAATATGAAAGGTTGGTACATCTTACTGCAGCATAGTAAGGAATCAGGTAAGCAATGACAAATTCTGCAGAAGAGCTGTGCAGGGCAGTGAGAGCATCAAAGGTAGCACCTGTGACTGCAGGAATGGGGAATACATAACCCAACAAAATGGGATGGGATGGGATGGGATGGGATGGGATGGGATGGGATGGGCTTCACTTCAACATGAAGACAGTGAAATGCAGCAGTCTGTCTGCATACAGGTGTTTGCACAGGTGAATCAGGTGTCTGTGTCCCCTAAGTGCCAAAGCAGAGCTGACATTCCCAGTCAATGAAGTATAAAGGCAACTCGGCTCACCCTACATAAATATCTGTATTTTGCAGTCAAGTTGGTGGGTGTAGAGGAGATGGAAAGACAGATGACGGATGAATGCTAGGTGAAATCAAAGTTTTATTTATAGTTGTAGGCCTACTTGTATTTGAAAACTAGGGGATAGGAGAAAGGAGGTTGATATAAAAAGAGAGAGGGTTAAGAGTGATAGAGACTACAGCCTGAGATGGACTAGTAATGAAATTAGTGGAATTTTTAGAGGAAAGAAGTGAAACTTGACATATCTGATCCCAGGAAATTTCAAGAGCTGTTAAATCCCCAAACTGGATATAGATGAAATTGTTGATTTTTCTTCAGAATAAAAGTTCAGAATAAAATGAATTCAAGAATTTGAAAAAAATAATTGCTACATTTCTTAATGAAAAATGAACTTTCTAAACCCTGTGATATTTCACATCATTACAGCTGAGCTACCTTTCAATATTAAACTACATTTCTTACTGCCTTATGGGACTTGACATTCTTTTCCATATTCTCTCCTGAAGAACAGAATCAGTTAGAAGACCACTCATACAATATACCTATAATCATGCAAAGCCTGGGAATCTGCTATGTTACATGACTTTACAGGAAATTTTGCAATAAGGGAATCTAGCTCACAGATGTAAAGGAGGGCAGAACTATAACTTCTAATTGTTTAACCAATTTTGATGTGAAGAAAAATAATTTAAAAGTAGTATTTAAATTCAGAAAGCCAAAATATTTAATTTATATTTTCAGCAGGGAAAACACAGTTATTTCTATTAAGGTCAAGATTTTCTGGAGGAAACCAGAAATGTGTAAAAAATTGCAGCTGTTATTGTAGTACTGCCAGCTATTTCTACTTATTGCTATTATGAAACTTAGATTGGCACCATAAAAACAGAGAGTAAGAGGCCTTGCTTCAAAGTTCTGCCATCTAAGTAGGTCTGACAGAGCACAAGTCAAAGTAATTTGCTGAAACTCACACAGAAGTTCCACGACACAGAGACAGAAATAAAGATCAGCACTTAAAATCTCCTGACCTACAAAGGGATTTAGAGCAGTAGGTGTTATTAAAGTAAAACAGAAGGAGTCCACAGCATGCAGGTGAAGAAAGCTTGACTTGGTAGAGCTTGTCAATCTCTTGGCAAAAGCATGTGAAAATTTTTCAAGAGGAGGGATGTGCTGGAAGGTTGATTCAGATTTTGTGAAAGAAAATGAGCAAGCATTGGCATTTGCAGCTACAGAAGCCAGAGATAATGAAGAAATCATATTTGTCAAATGAATAGTCAAGAACAGAAAGTGGAAGAGAGGAAACGCCTGGAGCAGAGGGGGCCCTCAGTATCACCAGACCTGAACATCAGACTCTGATATCATACTCTGCTTGGACATTGTCTGGTGTGGAAACTGTGTGCTGCTGGGCAGAATGAAGGAGGATTTGGCAGGATTTGCACTGAGAGGAGAACACAAAAGTTGGGTTATGCACAATGAAAACCTGATAGCAGAATCTGGTAGATGATAAAGATGTCATAATGTATCTCAGGGAATCAATATAAGTTTCAGATGTGACAAAATGAATGTCAGTGAAAAGCAAGAGTTATGCACGTAGTGATAAAGCATCAAGGTAAGTATAATTTCCTATCTAAACACTGATGTCTTTAAAATTTTGTATCTCTGAGCAAAATATGCCAGAATAAATCACAAAGTGTAACAGAAAAGATGTTTGGCATAAAATATCTGCCAAGCCATAGCTGAAATTAATTCTTGAAGTTAGATTAAATTTAAACAAAAATTTCAAATCCCTGTGTGCTATAGCAAAGTCCCTTGTGTTGGACCTCCATGGCAAGGTACAGTCATTCTAAGGCATTTAAGTGATTTTGAAAAACTTTTTCCTCTGCAGGTACTGGATTAANAAAAAAAAAAAAAAGACGAATGACAATTTTGGAAAACAGAAGAACCTCAGAAAAGAGAGGATGCTGGAAGAACAATCACTGTAAGAATAGAAAATCTCTCCCTAAAGTCTTTTATGCATCACTCCAAGTACTTTGCATTAATGAGCTGAGCAACCTTAAAAGAACATGACCCAGCATACTACAGTGATTCAGTAATTCAGTAGTCAAATAACTATAAAAGAATGCCTTTTTAAATGCACTGATCTTCATTTAAAATTGTTTAAAATACTTAGGTATCTTTTAATATCTCAGTGCTGTTCTGATTCACTATACAACAGTTAACAGAAAAAGAAAAAAAAAAAAAAAAGCAATGCATATGTACTCCAAGTAACTCTGTGCAATGTTACTCCACAGATATTGATTGAATTTTTTCCTTTTTTTTTCCATTAGTATTTTCTAAGGATCAGGCTAAGATATAGGTTCATACAAGTAATGTGAGAGATTTAGAAAGCAAAGCTCCTGTGCCCTTGTTTTGTTTCAGTGTCAGACCTCTATTGTAATCACTGTTGAATTTAGTCTGGGAGCTCATGTTTTCCATGCTAGAATAAGCATCACAAAATCATTCAGACATGTAATTTCTGATGTCAGAAGAGAACGTCAGAATTGCTGCTGAAATAAGGAAGCAATTTTTAGAATACAGCAATCTATCAAAAGAAAGCCATTTACAAAAAAATTCAACCCAGAAATGTTTTTTTTACCAAACAACTGACCCTGCAATTCATACAGCCAGCGACTCACAATGACCTCTTAATCAGCCCCGAGTTTCCTTTCAATTAATAGTATTTACATTAACCAAATGAATGTATTTTTGGAAAATTTAAAATAAATCAGATGCAGTACATGAAATCTTAGGAATACATTTAAAATATTTAAAAATTCTTTGAATTAATGCACATAGCATGCATGCTTTTAATGCTCTGTATCTCACAACAATAAAATAAGTAGCAGATTTTGGAAATCATAACAACTGACTAATCGAACTGACATGGAAGTATAAAACAATGAAAAAAAAACCTTATCAGACACAGATCGATTACAATACATTCTTGCCTTGACTTTATTAAATGATTTTGATTACTGATAAACTTCACCAGAGAAAAATTAGAAATTATACTGATATGATTTGTATTATTTCAAATCTCTGAAACTGTCAATATAATAATCTCTCCTGCACAGAAGCTGCAGCTCCTTTAAGCATCCTCAGCAGTATGTATGCTTTTAAATTTTAAAGCATTAGCGATGTAGTACCCCCCAAATCCAGCCTTGAACTCTGACAGACACTGATCTCTTTTCTCCCTCCCACACCCTGTTTTATCAGACACTATTTTGTTTAAATTGGCTACTAAATAGCATAGCACTGTACCTTTAAATACAAATCAAACAATATTCATATTCCCACGGTGCTGCTAGTTTCCCTTATGCATTGAATCGCCTGTAGATTAAAAGCTCAGAATCTGAAAAGGATTCTGTTCTGCAGACCAAAGTTCTCTGTAGGAGATGAGGGAGAGGGTCAGTCCCGGAGTCACACACACAACAGGCAGAAAACACACTTGTGATCCTCAGCTTTGGATAGCATCAGAAAGGGGAATAAAAAGCAGAAACACATGGCACACTGAGAACTGGTATCACTTATGGCTTCTAACCAAAGCAGCAATTAAACACCTTTCATCATTCCCCCAAATGCCTGATTTTTGTGAGAACTGAAAGAGACACGCACACGCACACAAAGGAAAATCCCCTCTGAGCAGCAAGGAAAACTTAATCACCTACCATTTTCTTTGCACTCTTCTGGAGGTTTAGCCTTTTTCGCAAGTCGTGGATCCAGCCATGATGTTGTCTTTGTGTTATGGCTGAAAAGGAAAGAGATCACTCTGAGCAGACACATACTGAAAGGAATCAAGTTTATTCCTTAAGAAAAAAGGGTTAGTCCAACAAAATTGCAATCGATACACTTAATTTGCTTACTGGTTCTAAGTAGCCCTGAAGGAGGTGTAAGAGTAATTGTGCAAGGCAGTTGTAAATTTGGCAACCTCAGCTCCCTGTCCTCAAAGCAGCTATTTTTATTAAAATCAACTAGAATGTTGCCAAGTTAACCTCATTGAAAATGCAGAACTCATCCAGAGCAAAAGGAATTTATTACAAATACAGTGTTCTCCCGTTGATCGAGTGCAGGCGACAGGATTCTGTACCATTCTCACAGTTTCGGATAGAATTATTTTCATCTTAAACCTGTCCTTTTCATAAATACAGGTTTGTTATTTCTCTCCAGCAGCAGTGACAAGGCAGAGCAAAAGTGATGCAAATTACAGCATGCTCCTGCAAAGTCTACATTTCCGGACAGGGTGATTAATGATACTTTGTTTAACAAACCTTTATCTCTCCATATATAATCCTTCTATAGAGATAAAATAGATATGCACAAGCAGAATGAATCATGTGGCTCCTTTCTATGCTCAGAATAGATCTTTGAGAAATCAGCCATCAAAGAGCATTGAACTGGCACAAATTGTTTTCTGGGAGATTATTTTGCCAAATGAATTGATACTTAGCACAGCTAATGAGACTTAAAGCCAGATCCTTTCAATGTATACCTTACCCATAAGCAATTAAATTTGGATCCAAATATTGTAAATATATTAAAGAGGACTATAAACCAGAAAATGATGTGATCATTACTCCTTGATTTTCTGAGATGCCTTTTCTACAATACCATCATTCAGAGACACTTCTAACCCATGTTTTATTTATCTGATACATCCTAGAGGAAGCTCATTCCATACAATACTGAATTATTTAGTTTATTATTAATTTGCTGTGTCATTTTAAAGTGTGCTTACAACTTCTCTTAAAAACATTGGTATAAGATGTACAAAAGCAGGGGACCTGGCAAAAAAATGAATTAGGATGCAACTATTTGTTAGTTACTGATACAGTCCGTGTGATCCCAACACCACTGGTTCCCCTAGGGAAAAATAAATAAATAGAACCAATTCCTTCTCCCACCTTGTCTTCCATGGCAGATAATTTTTTCTCTGCCTCTGTTTCTCCCTCTCTCTCAAAACAGTGACAGTACCTACTTCTCAGCATAACTGTCACCATGTTAAAGCTTCCTCCACATTTTGAATGGGAAAGAAGGTAGATCAGAGTTATGTATGGATAAAATGGCAACTAAAATGAAAATTGAGGCATTTAAATTATATTTTTCTCGAAAGCATTATCTAGTCTAGAACACCATTTATGACAGGTGAAGATGATAAACAAGCTCTTCACTTTGAGAACTGAGCTATATTTGCAGAGTATGGAGAAAGATGAGCCAAAGGTAAGGCAAATTTGAAATTATGCCAGCAGCCTGTGCTGGATTGCAAGTGTAACTAAGACACTTTCTCAGAAGCTTTGGCTGTCTGTGGTCTCCTGTAGGGTGCATTTTTATGCTGCAGTCACAGCCCAACCACAGCTTGTGCAGACATACTTGAGCTAGCTTTAAATTAACTGGGGGAGATGCTCCAACAGTGTCAGTGCTGCAGGATGGAGCTCAGCGTGGGCTCATCACCCCAGCATCCATGCACTGAGCTACTTGGGTGCATCCAGCAGCACATGCTGAGCTCCACACCACAAAAGATATCCTGTTAGCAGTGCCAGAGCTCAGAGTGAGCTTGGACACACCTGTGGGAGCTGCAGTTGCATCTCTGGAGTGTGGCATGTCTGGACAACAGCCACTCTCTCCCAGCTCTTAATTCTGAATTATTTAGGGACCCCCACTGACTGCAGGGACTAAATTACAATCACAGATAGTTTCCTATGGCTTTAAAAGAGCCATATATGACTATTACTAGCATGTTTGCTGTGATATAGAGCAAATCTCAAAGCATCTTACAAAGGAAATAAAAATAACCACCACCCCTGTTTTAGAGGCAAGAAAATGGAGTCACAGAGTCGTGAAACTACTGTCCAGAGCCACCAAACAAGCCAGTGACAGCAGTAATACTAAAAGCCAACTATGTTTCAAATCAACTGGCCAATGTCCACCCATCAGACTGGGCCAATTCACCAGCCCTGAAAACACCCCTATAATATTTTTAGAAAGAGTTTTCAAGTATCTGCAAAGACAGGTGCCAAGCTGAAAACAAGCCCAATTCAATATCAATATTAAAAAATGTAAATTAGTTGAATTACAACCTTCAAGGCTTCTGTTGAAACTGAGAACAGCAAACAGTCACCCTTCCCTTTAGCATAAATGTGGCTTCCACAAACCCAGCAGGACTGATGTCCCAGTTTTGTGCAAGATGGCCGTATTAAACAAAACCATAAAAAACCTAAAAAATCAACAGCTCTTCCAACAGAAGAGTGATCCTGCAGTCTGCAATGAAATTTCACAGAATGGAGATGATATTTCATTTAGATCAGCACTTAGAGCACTCAGTCTCCTCTTCTAGGTGATATCTGTCGAACCTGTTCAGCTACTTAGTAAAAGCAAAACTCATCCACAGGAAATTTTGTTTATAACAAATAATTGCAGGAGAAAACAACCTTTTGAAATTCATCCCTCTTTTTCTTGCCTGTATCTGTGCCTTTTGTCTTGCCTTGCCTCTTCATAATCTATACTAAACATACAATGCAGTGGGACTAAACAACTCTTGCAACTGGATTTTAAAGGCCTCTAGACACGTGCTCTAGTGGGTAAGAAATCCTTTTCTGCTCTGAAGGCAGGACTTAAAAGGAGGCAGAATCAACCCCACCTGATTTCTAACACCTCCACAGTACCATCAATGTCCTCTTGTGGTCACCCTAGTGCTGTTTGCTTGGGTCATCTTAGCAACCAGGTACACAGCACACAAACTCCTTCACAGAGGATAGACAAGGCTACTGTCATATTGCTCTTAGTAAGAGGAAAGTGAGTAGCCCTGGAGTATAGCATTATGTTTTTTATGCATGTCTGCTTCTGTCCTGCATAGGAGGTTTACTTGGCAGGGTATTCTTCCAGTCTCCCTTGTGTCAGCTATTCCCTCTTCAGCTCTGCAAAGGATTAGAATCTGTAAAAGCTAAAGGGAGACAACCTTTATCTCCTAAACTGTTTTTAATATAATTTAAAGGAAGCCTTGAAAGGAAAGCTTCAACTATGGGAGAGGAGATAGAAGAAATAATAAATTGGTCAAATTAACACTAATGGCAAAAGTCACATTAACACATATCTGCTGTATAGGCTGGGCAGACTGAATGCTTTGTAAACACTAGAAACCTCATAGGGGGCATAACCTGCCTATCTTACCACTAGATGTAATCATGTGTGTACATGTGGGAAGTCTTATAGAGAGACCAGAAGGAAAAAGGGGATGAGGATTTACAGATTAGTTATGAATGAACTACAGCTGAATTGCAGCAGAAGTTGTGCAATAAATGCTCAAACAGGCATTTGGAGTTGTCAGTGACAGAATGAGAACTTAAGTGATGCAACAAAAGCATCCTGTGAGAAATACAGCTGTGGCTCCAGCAACACTGTACACTGACCAATGTTTCATTACTTGGCAATAGCTATACCTTATCATTAAAAACATATCTAGAAAGCCCATCTTCACCTAATTTCAATGATTTTGCTTACTAATTAAGACTACTGAGATAAGTACTGGCAAATCAACAATGCATGTCTTAGAATCTCTCTAAAAATCAACATTAAAATCCTAATTTTTGGAACTTTGAAAGCAAAGTTTCCTTAATAAAGGATCGCTTTTTTCTTGCTACAAGCAGGTGAAGCATGATAGGCCTGAAGTGTATTGCTGTT
>WEIU01011704.1:162511-172700 GCA_013389925.1 Aegithalos caudatus | reverse complement strand
AGCATATAGGGGCGTGATGTTTTTTTTTTTTTTTTTTTTTTTTTTTTTTTTTTTTTTTTTTAAAGGTCATTCAGTAAAGCAGTGCAGCTTAATATTTTAGCTAAAAGTCAATACATTAATTATTGCTGAACTAACTTAAATCCTCTCTGCCAAGTATTTGCACCTAGCAGAAACAGTTTATTATAATCAGTCATCTGGTATTACTTGCACACCATTTTAAATATTTGTGGAAAAAAGGTTCCTCAGCTGTTTTAAACAGAGTGAAAGAGAGCACAGAATACTTCCCAGAAGCCTTGACTCAGCCTCATGTTCTTCTCCAGATTTTCTTTGTAGCTCTGCTTTTAAGACTTCACAGAGACTGTTTGAATGTCTCTGTGCCCTGTTAATAGCTCTGGAGCTGGGTACCAGGACCAGAGGCTTTCTGGGAATCTCACTGGATACTATTCAATATCTTTAGGAAGTAGATACACCAGGAGTATGGCTTTTCTTATCTAACAAAGTTTTATCTTTTTATTATAATTATTTGTTAGACAGTATATTAGTTTACTTAAGGTTTGAATATAATGGATTTGTGTTAACAATCTGTCAGTTTAAAGTACTTTTACAGATAAAGTTTCTGGTACTAACAAAGCCTTCAGGCAATCTCTTGAAATGTTTTTGAAGGAAATAGAGAAAGTACTTAATAACAGCAGTAGACTTAATATCCTTTAAAAGAACTGCAAACCTTGTCTAAATTATGCATCTTTCAAGGTATGTAACGTGAATGCTATTGTGAAAAGCCTTTCAAAATGGGCATTTACCAGTGTGCTGTTCTGGTGTGTATGGGGGCAGCACACATGGGTTTGTTTGGGGTTTTATTGTGAACACACTACATTTAAGCTGGTCCTCAATCTAGCAGCTTGGGCAAAGGGGAGCATATGAGAAGAAAATCACAATGCTCTCTATAGGCCCCCCAACTTCAACAACACTAACTCCTCCCTCCTTTTTCTTTATGCTGAAGCATTGCATATCTGCAGAGATTTTCAAGTGGTACTATAATGATCTTCAAGCAATTTGTGTGTGGAGGGACATGGATAGGAAAACAGAGCATTAAACCAGCAATTCTGCAATTCATCCATTGTAGGATGCTACCTAAACTCCTTGCACACACGTAGCAACAGATACAAAAGGAAGTTTTCCTCTGACAGTGGTTTGCATGGCAGCAGCTGTGACTGCCAGCTTGCCTTGCATTTCACTGTGTGCTCAGAGTTCATGGTCCTTAAGAGACCTGGGCTTGGGAGTTCCTATCCTGTGAATCTTAGATGGCTTTGGGCAAAGCACTTATGCACTCAGCCCAGAGACAGTGGTGCTGCCTCCAGGCATTTGCAGGAGCAGAAGATGCTTATGTAAGAATTTTTGGGGAATATATAAGTACCTAAAGTCTCCTATGGTAATTTCTGCTGTTGAAGTAATTCTGTTTGACTGAGGCAGTTTAATGTCTGACAAAGAATGGGCTTCATCTCATGTGACTACAAAAATTACACAGCTAATTGTGTAGGATTTGTCTCTCTTCAAGGGAGAGACACCTATACAGAATAATTTATCTTACCTATTATCCAGCAGAACCACCTAACCATATGCTCTTAAGTGACATAATGCTGGTATGTCATCTCCCAAATGGCCTCTGGCTGTCACTCCAGAAGGGTCCTGGTTTTGAAAAGCTCTGTGTCATATCTGTCATGATAATAGAGATGTCTTGGGCTGTTACTGTGCCTCTACAGTGGTGCTTTGGCTTGGATCAGGAGGTCACTTTTCAAATGAATCTCTCTCTCAGTGATCTTTTTCACACTAGCCATTCTCCAAGCTTGTAAGCCTTTCACTTGAATTTAAACCAAAAGATGCACAGCAGGAGCTCACCTACTGCACTACATTCACAGGCATGCAGCCCATGGCACCTGAAAAGACCTGGAAGCTGTGGCTGCTGGGTCATCAGCACCAAGAGTTTCACTCTGCAGTCTTCTGATATTGCTAATTTAGATATGGAAATGGTTTAGATCAGAAGGAGCTCAGACTGGTTTTAACTCAAATCTGATCTCATGGATGGACTTTAGGGTCCAGAGGTTGTAGAAAACTTAGTGCACTCCCAGAGGTGAATTTTCTTTTCCTTTTCATCTGAAAGGAATCCAATATGGGTACACTGAAATGTGAACCAAATCACAGTGTGTGGACAATCAGGTTTCCTTCAGAAGTGTACTCCTAACACAAATTACATATTAGTGCAGACACAGTTTTGGATATCTGGAGACATATTTACTGGTAGAAGCAGCTACATTTTGGCAAATTAATTCTGCCCTTATACCTGGACAGGATGAATCAGCCTCTGGAGGTATTTATCTCTCTCCATTGACCACAGAAGTCTTGGCAACTGGTTTTTGCTAGATACCTAATGCTATATGGCAAGGCAGGTGAGCTGATTCTTCTAGTTCAGTAAATACAAAGGAGAAAAGTTATAAAAACACTACAAATATCAGAGGAAATGTGCTGGAAGATTAATTCTGCAGAGCACAGCAGCAGAGACCTTTGGGGGAAAGACCAGAAATAAGAAAGTGAGGAAAGACAAGAGGAGTTAAGCTGGCAGTTTGACCTGGATGTCAGCACAGATAAAAACAGCAAGTGAGAGCAAGGAACAGCACACCACCAGTACAGACTGATAATGTCTTTATAACATCAATAGACAAGATGAAAAAAAAAAAAAAAAAGAATTCAGCATTCCACAAATTCTTTCCAGTTCTACCATCTTCATTTTCCAAATTAACTTATCATGAGGCAAGGAAATGGTCTCAGGAGAAAAGATCCCTCTCAGTTCCTTTCAGCTGCCTGTCCTGTTGTGTGTCGTGTTGAAGTCCAAAGTGCATTAGAAATCTGATTTTTTATGCTGACCAAACCTGATGGATCCCATCCAACATATAAACAAAGAAAAGGAATTACAATTATAACGATATTCACAAGACCCCTGATGGATCAGAATTGTCTACACAATGTATCATACTGATACAAGATGGCTTGTTTCCCAAAGAAAAGTCCTATTGGAATTGAATATTATAAAAGTATGTGGGAAAAATCAACAAAGAAAATTAAAAATACCTACCAAAAAAACCCAAACCAAACCCCGAAAACTCAACACAAAACAACCCCTCCCCCCAAAATCCTTAATCCTAAATTGCAACTTAATTCAAGTAGCAGAAATATCCAGACAACCAAAACATTTCAGATTATGGACTGATACTCTGATGATGTAACATACTCACAGAAGTGCCAAACTAACTTACAAAAGTTCCTGTAGTTACTGCAGGATATGAATTAATCTTGAGCATGTAGAATGGTATGCTTCCACACATTACTTTTAGTACAAAATATAAAAATGGTGTATCCAGGCTTAACTAAAATACCCTGCTTTCTGATGGTGAACTGGTGGAGCAATCAGGAACACCTAAATATGTCATGATTCTTCAGGTAAACAAGATGTGGGGATAAATATTATTCCTGCAGTCAAAAAACTTTCCTACCTTAAAATCTACTAGGAATAAAAACTGATTCTAGTGAAGTCCATAGCAATATTCTTGTAGCTGTACTCTTCAGATATCACCTGAAATTGCACCAGCTGTATTAAAAAACTTAATGGCTGTTTTTTACAGTGAAAAGGAGAGTCCTTGGCAAAGGACTATTTTATAGCTGTTTTTTAGCCTTTTATGGTACTTTCATAAAGAAAAAAAAATCTTTAACAACTAGAAAAGATACTGCAACAGGTCCAAAAAGCAATGCTGACTATGCTGTTTTAAGATGTAGGTGTTGAAGTAGTCAGAGACTGAATGTCTGCAAGATGTACCAGAAAGTGGTTTGTTAAACCTCATGTGGCCACATTCTCCTAAAATTCATTAGCACAAATAAAAAAAGATGTTCCTTTAAGGATGTTCTGTGGTGGTTAGCATTTATTCTAGACATTTCTCCACTAAGAAAACAATGTAGTATAAGCAACGGAAACAATATGTGCTTTTGAACAGTATAGAGTCAAATAGCTTCAGGTTTCATGTCCTCCTGTCCTTACAGCCCTTTCAGAGTTCTGCTGCCTATGAGTGGAGAGAAGGCTGGAGAAAGACAGAAAACCAATTCTGCCTTTTATGAAAAAAGTATTAAAGTGTGTAGCCAACTGTACAGGACAGTCTATGCTGCAATAATGTATGGGTTGAAGCTGGATAGTTGGGTGAGGGCCACATTTCAGGCTGACTGCACATGATAGCACATGCACCTAGAATCTGGGTCCTTTTTTATTTGCTTCAGCATTGTACTGGACCAACACAGCAAACACTGGTTGCATGGGATCTAACACAACCAGCATCTGCTGACTTTGTAAGGACAACACAAACTTGGGTCTCTAGTATGTGGATAATAGTTGTTTGCAAGGCAAGGTCTGAAGGCTGTGGGGAATCACAGCCTTTCCTTAGCCCTAAGAGAGGGAAAAGCTAAAAATCAACGATGACTATGATTTATTTAAACATGCCAAAACACACCATACTTATCAGACATATATAAAGCAGGAAAGAGGGAGCAAAACTGGAGGTTTTTTTGATGGCATTCCAGTTTATATACAGTCTGTTAATTATTGCATATTCTCATTAGCATATGTTCTCAGTGAAACCAAATGTAAGAGATGGAGTCCTATTTGTGTAGTGTGTGCCTGTATTTGAAAATTCAGATTCATATGTAAGGAGGCTGGAAACAGCCCAAGAAATGTACTTCAGTAGCTCTTCCTGAAAAACACTGGTAAGTATTATGTTGCAAGAAGAGATGCTCTTGTTCTGTCTGTGAATGCTAAAATAGGTAAACGTAAGGTCATGCACTATGTCAAAAAGGGAATGAAAGGAAGAAACAGACCAAGACATGCTCTAAAATACAACCATCCTTGGAATCATTCTGTGAATCTGGTAGATGATTTTTTTTTTTTTTTGTCTTTGTGGTCCTTGAGGCAGAAGAAATTCTTTCCACTGTGCTTTACAAAATGTTAACTGAACCATTAATGATTAACAAATAAATAATCCTGTCTATAGGCAATTATCTTTCCCCTTATGAAATCACTTCCTCTCTCACTGTAAATGTGAGACACTATTCTGATGGCAGTTCTGGTAAGTGAGATCACATCTGAGTTTTAGAGGTTAGTTTGAGGTGAACGAATGAAAATGCTGTCATGAAATCTAAGATGTTTGGGTATACCTGTGACAACCTGGAACTTGAGATCATTTGCTGCTGGAAGGCTTTAGTGTTTAAAGGCACAATTCACATGAGCCTCAAATAAAGCAATAAAAGATGCTGCCTGGAGTGACTTTTTTCCCCTACTCATTGTGATGTACACTTTAAAAATGTTTGTTTTTCATCTATTATTTAATAATCTAGTACAATCTTTACTACTGTTCAGGGAGATGTTGTTAGACAAATAGGTTTTTGTTGTCTTTTTATCTTTCCGTTTTTTTGTGAAAGCAAATGGAGTCTCTTCATGCCATTAACCAAAGTGACTTGTAAACAAAGAGGCAATTTAACAGCATCCCCACAGCATTACATTCCTACTTAACCCTGCGAAGTCTGTGTAATTTGAAAACTCAAATGATTGGAGAGTTGTTCCTTTTGCTAGGATTCTAGTAAAAAATGTAGTATTTTTATAGATGTGTAATTGCACTTTTTTGGCAAATACATTGTTTAAGAATATAATCCCAAAAGCAAGAAGCCCTTACAACAGTCCTTCTATCCAGTCTGCACCTCTGATTGATTTATTTGCTTTACATAACATTCAGTTAGTGGAAGTGAATGATGAGCATTGTCAGAACTGCAGTGTAAACCACAGCATTTCCAGGAAAGGAAGTAAGCTGTAATGTCAAAGGAATTTGAGGAGTGCAATGGCTGCTCTGTTGACTGCCAGGGCTATTTGCATTACTGTATTTATTACTATATATATATTTTCTATTAAATTACCTCCTGCAGTATTTACTACTCTCACAGTTTGGTGTGTTAGTGATCTACCCATCATCCCTTCCCCTGTCCCCCAAATGTACCACAGGATTTGTCACAAGTAAAATAAAAGTGCTATATAATTCAGTCTGCTTTCTGTCAGAGCATTCAATAATGCTGTGCAGAAAAATTAAATTTGGGAGTAAGGTAAGAAGGAAACAAGAGTTTCAACTATCCCTGAGGTCATCCTAGCTCTTCTCTGCTTGCTTGGACAAAGTTATTATAATTATTCTTTTTCTAGAATAAGCACATTTTTGCCCTTTTCAGCAAACACACTTATATTTTAATAGTTGCTGCTATTTTCAGCCTTGTATATGCCAGAAGCTATAGTATAGCCATGCCAGTATTCATTAAAAAGTCACATGCACAAACTTTATTCTTAACATTTGTTTACACTTCATGTGATAGTCACAACATTTTAAATTAAATAGAGGATTTAATGCACAATTGACACCACTAAATGTTATTTTACCTACTAATAATCAGAATAACAGATAATGCTCCTAGCTGTGGCAGTTCCTTAAAGCAAACATAAATGCTCCTTCTACCTCTGTAGTACAGTTCTACTGATGAAGGAACATAATAGTACACCAACTCAGAAACTTGCTGTATTTTTATCCTGGTAATGCACATTAATCATAGAATGTGCTGAGTTGGAAGGGATCCATCAAGATCATCAAGTCCAACTCCTGGCCCTGTGCAGGACACTCCAATCACACCATGTGCCAAAGAGCATTGTCCAAACCGTCTTAATTCTCTCAGGCATGGTGCTGTGGCCACTTTTCTGGGGAGCCTGTTCCAGGGCCCACCACCCTCTGTGGTGAAAAATTTTTTCCTGATATCCAGGCTAGATGTCCCTGACTCAGCTTTAGGCCATTGAGTCCTGTCCCTGGTCACAAGAGTGAAATCAGTGTCCACTCCTCCTCTTCCCCTTATAAGAAAGCTGCAGACTGCAATGGGTTCTCTGCCTGATGCCTTAAGTTTTAGCTTTCATGTTTTCAGATTCTGTGCTGCCTAGGTGTGTAGCTCTGAGCCTCATACTAAGTGTTAGTAGGTTCTCTTCACAGGGTAGGTAGACAAAACAAATCCTTTTCCAGCTTGAGACCAAGCACAACTATTACAAGTTTCAGACCCAAAAAAAGCACGAACAATGGAGGAATGAGGGGACAGAACAAAGAGGATGGAACTTCATAACCTGAAGCTATAACTGGACAATTAACCCCAATATGCAAATGGATCAAAACTTATAAAAGTGTGAGATCTCATGACCAGTGGTCGATTCTTGTGACCATTTTGGGTCCATCCTGGGTGTAGCCCTAGCCTGGTTCTTGTACTGCCCAAGGTGTGTCCTTTAAGGCCCTTTGATAAATATCTACTTTATTCTCTTAGCTCTCTCCAGTCTCTGTTCCAGGTCAGCCTTCTCAAGGCATCACCCTCCACGTCCTCTTCCCCAGGCTGAACAAACCCAGAGACCTCAGCTGCACCTCATAAGGCTTCCCCACCACACCCTTCACCATTCTCATGGCCCTCCTTTGAAAGCTCTCTAATGGCTTAATGAGAGCACATAGAGCATAAACAACTTTCATATCCATTACTTCAATGAGTTTACTAATTTAGTAGCAGGTATCTATAGTCTACCAACAGAGAAAAGTTTCTACACATAACAAATTCTCCTTGTAGTCTGCTCATTTATTTTACCATTTCTATACACAGCATAGTCTCCCTCTACTCTTTATTAGCTAGTTTTTAGTCCACTCATTTTCCTGTCCTTTAACTGGCAAAAAGTTTCATGCTTTCCACCTCTCTCCACATAAGAAGAGACAAAGCCAGTGATTGTGTTTCTTTTCCAGCAGAAAGCACCAGAAGGGCAGGAAGGCCTTGCTTTCAACAGAAGAAACAAAAGCTTTAATTCCTGCCATCAAAGTAAGCAGACCAGTTACCTATCTTAAAACTCAGCAGGCTTCCATCTAAATCACTAATGCAGGAATTGCCACCAGCCCTCAGGAGCCCTGACAGCCAGAACATTCCTGCTGTTTTAATGAGGAGGAGTGCAATGCTCCACTTCACCATACAAACCATTTTCCCACCCAGTTAAATACAATACAGCTATTAAAAATAGAAGAAATAAGACTTACTCAATAAAGTAGACTTCCCCCTTTTCTGTATAAGCCATTTCCCAGTTATCAGGCAGTGGGCCCAAGTCATCATTCTCTTCAGGTTTACTCTGTTTTGTTACATCTGTATCCTCCTTTGCTTCTTCAGGCTGACCATATCCTGGTGCAGGACAAGGCTGGGTGGTAGACGCCTCACCTGAGACAGCTGTACTCTTCTCTTCATGTTCACTTGATTCTACAAGAGAAGAAAAATTACAGGTTTTATATAGTCACCTTAATGGTGAAGAATTTACTGAGTGCAAGTCTCTGTGAACTGCAAGTCTTGAAATAACACTAAAAGTTTTGCTTGGTTTACACAAGGGTCCCTCTGATGATGCATTTTATTTGGAACACAATAAAAGAAAATAAAGCAATAAAACCAAATTGAAACAAGAAACTAGTAAAGAGTTCTGGCTCATTCTGTCCCAGGAGTCCTTCCTGAATAGCAGTAAGCACTGAGCAGAAGACAGCTTCATATCTAGCAGCTCTACTGTCTCTTGTCTTAACTCTTCAAACTACACTCATAAACACATATATATATACACATATAAAACAAGTACCTCACAGTTTTACTACACATTACAGATCCTTTTCATGTAAAAAAGTATATGCACTAATTGTTTTATCTGTATCCATATATCAGAGAAACTAATGACATCCATCAACTCTTGGCAATACATTAACCACATAGAAAGTGGTTGTGATTTCATTGCTGATAGGACCTGTGGGAGGCTTAGTTTCCCACAGCCAATACCAAATGCTTCAACACATCAACATTGGAGTCTACAGTAAAGTTCAAGAAGATGACAATTATTAAATGATCTAACAGTGCACCCAGAACAAGGAACTATGCAGAAACCTGTGTGAAACTTGTAGGAAGGTGGAAGACAGCTTGGGTGAAATGTTCTAATTAGTTAAGATGCTTACAAAAGCAAGAAAGAAGAGCAAGAAAAAATTAACAAAACCTGTTTATAAAGGCCTAGATTGTAATTAACCCACAGAATCAATAAATATGATATTATGGCAAGCAATAGTAAGAGAAAAAGTTTAGGAGAACTAGTAAAGATTGAATAAGCAATATTCAGAATGCAAGTACAAATTTTTCAAATAAAAATAGTATAATCCAAGATAATTTTAATTAAATCATGAATTTGCAATGATCTGCTACTTGAGACAGAATTGTACAAAAGGTGAAAACTAGCTTAAATTTTTGAGGCTGAACAGAGAAAAACAACATGGGCATCAAACAGCAAAATAGAACATTCAGTCTAGAAAGTGGGATACAGTCAGGACATTACGGCTAACAAGAAAACTTCCTGTATATGTAATAATAATAACAATAATAATACCACCAAAAGAAGATTCATTCTACAATGTGGGAAGGAAAGCTAATAGTTTATGATACATAAAAACCCCAAGGCAATTAGTGCTCTTTTTGTCTCAGCCACTAGTACAAAAAAAAAAAAAAATCACCTGTGATTAAATGACTAACATAATATCACTAATAGGGCTAAAGAAGGTGGAGTGGGCTGAGAAGAGATCAGGTGAAACTTAGATTTACCAGCTGTTCTCAATAGGCAGAGCTGGATGAAGTGGAACCTAGGGTACAGAGTACCACATAAGCAGACTCACAGAAGGTAATGGCAACACCTTCCGGAGTCCATGGGAAAAAGAAACTTGGAAAGGACAAACACAACCCTGATTTCAGGAAAGTATCTATGATTTAGGTTTTTGGATAGTTTTATATTCTTAATTTCTGAGTACCTAAGCTTCCTCTGAAATGATTTGCTCAATTAGGTCATTTTGACTTTTTATAAAAATAAAAATGGAGGAGGAAGACCCATGAAACTGTAACTGCACATCTTCCTCTTTTTAATTCCTAGGATTGGAAGTAAGAATCAGACCACCTACATGTAAAATCTTCAGAGGTCATAAATATTTGTCAAGACTTTTCAGGAAGAAATTTTGTCAAACTAATCTTTTTTTTTTTTTTTTTTTTT
>WEIU01011704.1:103297-162482 GCA_013389925.1 Aegithalos caudatus | reverse complement strand
CTTTTTCTTTACATGACATAGTAAAAGGTGCTCTTCTTGGGGATAAATGGTATATACATCTTTCATGATTTTAAAAAATACTTTTGACATGAAACATCAACCCTTCAGAACATCATAAAAAACCCCAGATTCAACCTTGGAAAGGATAATGATCTACAGCTCTACATCCACATGCAGCTCATGTTGCTGAATCTTAACTCATGCTTGAACTGTGGAATTGAACATGTGGAATTACAATCATTTTATGCTGTTTGGAAACATGAACCTATCTGGCTGTAGCATTTTCAAATATGTAAAAGCTTCCTGCAAAACAGAGATGATATATGGTCCTCACTTCCCCTGAGAATAAGACAATGTAATAATTGCTGAATAACTTTTGGGGTGTTTTGTTCTTATCTCTGCAAAGCAAAAGTCCTCGGGCATCATTAACAGATCTGTGAGTCATATTCCTGAGGCTGCCTGCAGCCTTGACCACATTTCTACCACAGGAAGACATGCAGATTAAACTGAATATAAGACATAAGGTCACATGGCAGAATGACCACAGTAGAACAAATTCATTTGGGACACAGATGCATCACACACAATGACTATTGATCAGCCAACTTGTCTGATAGAGCACAGATGTGGTGACACTGCTGTGTCCTGGGATTTTACCATATCTCTAACATGAGTTCTTCTTCAAGATTTTATTTTTAACAGGTCTGAAGAGGTCAGACGTGATTTTCAATAACTATATTAACAAACATCAGCCACCATGATAACAAAAAAAAAAAAGAAGTTAAAATTGTTTTTATTATTTACAGTCTAATTCTTGAAATTTACCATCTAAGCATGTAAGAGGACCTTGTCACTTTATTCCTTTATTTTAATGCTGAAGATTATTCATGCAGAGAAGAACCAACTAGTATGACCGAAGTAATATCAGCAAAGAAAAAAAAGTATTATTAAATAGTAATTTATGTGGTGGTCTTAGCAGTTCTGAATAAAAGTATTTCATATCTTTATACCTTACTGTACCAAATGACTAATTTCTTAAATTCTGTACAGAAAAGAACTCATCCTTTCAAAATAACTGTTGTATACAAATGTAGTTTAACTCATGTTTGCCAGTATATGTGTGTGTTTCCTTGTAAAGATACAACTGTGCAGCCTTGGAGTTTTTCCCTTTCCCATAGAGCTGGAGCCATACTCAGGGCTTGGTGCTTTGGTGTGGAGGCACCTCTCCCACTGACTCCTGACACAGGGAGAACCAGGAGCTGACCTGGGCAAGGAAAGCAAGAGTCGTGGAGACTGGGTGAGAACAGGGTATGCTGTGGGTCATAGGATCTGACTTAGTTGTGATAAACCGAGTTTAAAGACTGCAACTACAAAAATCAATGGATACTGCTTTTGTATGTTTTAAATCTCATGGCTCTTGGAAGCTTTGTATGTTTTCATGCCTCTGGCTGTCTTTGCTGTGTAATAGTAAAACAATAAACTCAACGTGTTTTCTGGGACTAGTGAACCTTGCATGGTGATTGATGGCACTGGGACTTTGGTCTTTTCTCATTCCTAAGGTCTGAAATGATAATTTTGAAACTTTATGCCATATTTTACACCTCAATTAATTAGAGCCTGAGAGAACTTCAATCTCTGGGTGCAACTTATCATTGCTCAAGTACTGTCAGAATAATGCACATACATAAGCAAGCTTTCAATGTTAAAGTGATTCTTCTGGAGTTTGGATGATAAACTTCACCAGTCAGCAGTGGAAAGCAAATGTGACATGAGCAACACAGTGCCAAATACCGATGCTGGTTGTGAAGGAGACCAACTCAATCCATTGTAAATAGTGACAACAGTAAAAACTGCTGAGTATCTGACAAGCTTCTGGCTACAATTTGATCAAGACTCTTTTTACCTCTTTGGTCAAAGCATCAGTTTTGCAGAAATCATTAATTTCAACACAATGTCCCACAGGAAATTCTTCTCTCACCCAGTAATGTGGACAATTGCACTAAGTGTAAGAAACCCAATACTAAGTCTAGACTTCCCATCTTAACAGTTAATTTATAGATTATGTCTCTCATATGTTTCTTGGGAAATAGTAAGGTTCTTCATTTAAAATTAGCCATTTAGGCTCTTCTCTATTTGTAGGCTGAATTAATCATTCTTAACTGTAGAGGTGATCCCCTAAAATGTGTATGTAAAGCAGCTGTGCTCTCTTACACTTTCTTTTTTCTTCTTATCTTATATAAACAGATCAGAGACAAATAGCTCAAACAAAAAAAGTAAGGCATTCAGACATATAATTTACTAAAGCTGGATGAGACAAATCTTATCTCCCAAATCATACAATTTTGTCCTGAGAGAACTTGATCCAGAATGAAGGACTGAGAGTGCTCCATCCCAAAAGGGCCAAATGCCCCATCCCAAAACACTGAGAAGGATTCCTGGTGTATTCTAGTCTGAGGAAAGTTGACACAAATCAGAAAAAATAAACATATTGGGCAGACAGTTATGGTCACTTGTCCATATATAGCTGTCTCAGGGAAAACTGATAGATATGAAGCAAGGCATATGCAAGGTATTAATGAAAAATTGCTGCAGCTCAACACTTGCACAGACTATGCCAACAGACACTGAAAAGTTGCTTCAAAATTCAGAACAAAAGCATAAAGATCTCTGTAACCACAGATAGCACTTAATTGGTCTGATAGGTATGGGTTTCTTCAGAATCATCTTAGATCTGTTACTATTTCAACCTTGTGGTCCTATGTGTTAGAGCAGTCCTTTGAGTTGACAGGCTCAGATATGAAGTTAATAAGCCATTAAATTGCTGAGCATCTATAAAAAACGAATCAATGTTTCAGATGTCCTGGGAGTCTTATAATTAATAAAAGCCACCTCCTGGAAGTGAAGTATTTAAAATAGAACACACTTTCTAAAAGAATTAGCAATAACAAATGTCCTACCTTTTCTGATTCTTTATAAAAACTAAAATGCTCTCTCCACCAAGAGTTAAAAAATAAATAGATTAATTAAAATATTCCGTTTTTCCTGATTGTTTAAAGACACGAACTACAAATGCATTGACATTTTAGAGGTGACTAAGCCTCTGTCAGCTCACAGAGAAAATGACTGCAGTAACAGGGTCTGTGGGAGCCACACTGCCCAACAAAGGCAACACAGCATGCATGTACAGAGCTGCTTTGCTCCAATCCCCAAAGTCCTCAATCAGTGTAACTGAACAACAAAACCCTGCTTATAAAACCATGAGAGCCAACACAGGCACTGCTTGTTCTGCTGGCCACACCGACAGGATTTACTCTGAGGGGAGAGGAGGGGGAAGGGGGGGCTGTCTTACACCCTTGCTCATATATTTCATTTTGTTACACAGCACATGCCTGCTTCTTGGGTGCTGCCTAGTCATTGTTCACACAGAAATTGTCTGGGAGAAGCATATTATGGGTGTAGAATTCAAGGCAAAATGCAGGTAAATATTGCCTCTTGATCCACTTGGAACTGAAACATACTGTCCTGGAAATTGTTCCTCAGCAATGGTCTCTAATGTGGCACATTTCGAATAACTACAAAGAATGATCTTTCTAATGATTTCTACAATACACATCAGAGACCAAACCCTGCCTTTGCCTCCTTCTCCGTGGAAGTATCCTGGCAACAGCAGCAGTGCTGATGTTACAATCTCTGGGCTTCATCCTTTCCTGCTTAGCTGTGTAGGGAAGGCACTTAGTGCCAGAGCAATGCCAGGAGGTGCACTCTGGTGTGGAAGGGATGAGCAAGGCTTGTGCAGCATGTGATGGCAGTGGCCAGGGAGCAATACTGCAGCCCTTTGGAGAGATGAGGGGAAGAACCAGACCCACTCTCACCCCACTGCTCCTGGACACCACTGGTAGATGGGGATGGATTCTGCACAGGAATTTCCCCTTATATGTAATGTTAGACAACAACTAAAGAAAAGCATGTGGCAAAATCATCCTGCATGGCAAGATATCAAACTCAGTACACTTTGTAATGAAGGAATTTAAAAGGTATATATAGAATTTACAGTATGAAAATGCTTCTAGCTTGGAAAATTAGGTAATAGATTTTTTTGTTTCACAGTAACCTATACATTTAGAGAACTTGCAATATTTCATTTTATGTACTCATCTATGTGATTGTCACTAGACTTCAACAATCCATTTCTGCATTTGAATAAGTTTACCAAAAAGGATTCACAGCATCATTTCTCAAACATATAAGAATTTGAATTCTTTGATATTCTACATGAACAATAACAAAATAATTTCTTAAATTCTATTTCAGGATAAGAATTATTAAATTCTGTAAAATATTGTCTTGCTGAGAGGTTGAGGGGGAAGTTGATTACCTGCTTCAGAATAGGCTGGAGTGCTTTCACTTGAGATACCAGTTGGTACCCAGAATCCCTTTTTTTTCTGAAGAACTGTGATCCAAGCAGTAAGACAACAATTGCCTTTTAGGACTTCACATCTGAAACCCTTACCAGCTTTATGCAGGCTCTGAAAGATTCCTGAAAAGTCTCCTCCAGATAGTATTGCCAGGTAAGTTTTAATGGCACTGCCACAACTTTGTTAATGTGGTGACTTTAGTCTTCCACCATACTGCTACATCTTCATGACAGTTTACAAAATTAATTTCACGAAGTGCTGAACAATCTTGTGAGTGTCACCACTTGAGAACAAGAAGACCCAAAACACAGAGACTATTTATCTGAACAAATCTCAGTTCTCTAGACTCCCTCTATAGTCAAAAAAGAGGAATAGGCGCTCGTGAATAATTTCCTAACCTAGAAATCTAAACCAGGTCACAATCCATGCTCAGAAAGGTATTTTTCTCTTTGGTCTATAAAGAGGGTTCAAAGAGACCGATTTCAGTTCAGAGACATAAATCTTTACAGTCACTGAGGTAAGTGAGGTGACTCCCCAAAGTAGAAGCTAAGTAATATTTTTTAGGCTTCAGAAAAATCCTAATATTCAGGATTCCTTGCCTTTCCCTCTTGCAAGAGCATCCCTACCTGAACATGCATATTCTCACTGCAGAAGGAGGTAACTGAGGACTCTGAATAGCAGAAACTCACTGCAAAGTAAGAAGGAAGAACAGACCTGGTGTTACTGTCACGTCATTTCCATTGACCACAGGTCTTTCTTCCTCTTCTTCCTCTGGTGGTTCAATGCCTGTCTTCTCCATATTGCTCACAGACTTATTCCTTTTACGTTTGCCTTCAGCTCCGGGAGTGGCACCTGGGAGGATCTGGTCTGTCACATTTAACAGCAATGGAGCCGGTTCTGCTGGGGGCTTGGGAGTGCCGTAATAGTTGTCTGGAAAGAAAAGAAAAGGAATAACACATAAGATTGCAGAAACGCAAGCTGCTGCTGCTTTTGTCACAGATTAATGGTTGTGTGAGGAAGGATCTGGCTCATCAGCTAAAATAAAGAACAGTTCAAAATGTTTTCTGCAAAACTGAATGTTTACCTTTCCTGAAACAGTAATTAATTTTCTTGGTGGCAGCACAAGTGATCCAGTCATGCTCACAAATATGTGTCTGAGTAATGATGTCTGAAACTATTACAGGTTAAGTTTACATTCATCTCATCCAAATACTTGACCAACTAGTAGTGTACCAGAGCTTTTCTCTTATTTCAAATTAGTTAGGACAAATTAGTATTGCAACATTTATGCCACAAAACAAGAGTTTCTTAAGGTTCAAAATGATGACAAGAATATAGATTATTTATTATGCTACGTAATTTTCACTCCCTCAAATTATCTCACCTGCTTATAAAGTAAAAAATCATCCAATGGTTCAGGGATTTGTAGTTTTCAGTAACACTTTATCTTGTTTTTCATATTTGTCAAATTTTTGCTATTCATGACTTCAAAATTTGTAATAGTTAATGCTAATATATTTTCAAAGAAAGTTGAAACCTTATGCTTTAGGGCTTAACATTATCTCAAAGTACTAAGGAATTCTGAGAAGACTTAAGGTGGCTGACAGATTACTCTCTATTTGTGTCTCCTGAAATTTCTGGCAACTTCCTCTGAGTCATCTACTTTCAGTCAGAAGGATTATTAGATTAGATGGACCACAGTCCCATCTTCTTTATCAATATATATGGACGCTTGCACTTCTAGCACATCTGATCTCAAAATTAGTGTCTTACTGATACCACAAATTTTTCATTAAAAATATGGTTAAAAACAGATCAGTAACATAATTAAATAATATTTTTAAAAGCATGTGTTTTCTAGAAAGAAACAAACATAGTAATATAAGATGTAAAGATGAAAATATGAGGTTTTTGCAGTTATGTTTTTTCATCTGTAAGCTGTATTGAAGGACAATAAACAGGTTGTTTTACAAGGAGATTTACAGCAGTTATTATGGGAAACTAAAAATACTGTCCAGGTCTGAGAAACCTTAGAAACCTTTCCCCCCTTCCACCTCTCCCTGCTACTGCACCCTGACACAAAAAAAAAAAAAAAAAAAAAAAAAAGTGCTCCTCTGCAAACACATCAAGCTGATGACAATATTTGTAGACCTTATGATAATTTTCAAATTTCTTATCCCACTGTTTAGGACTTCTGTATGATCAAATAGCAGTAGCAACTGACAATATTATTCTAACCAAACATAGGCACGACAAAAATAAATGCATATGTTATAGATGCACAGTAAAACACCATAAAATACATTTTGCAGGCAGAGTAAGAATTATTACTGGCACTTGTATTTCTGTGTGTTTCCAAGGACTTAAAATGTTCAGCCATATGACCACCTCAATACAGGTAAGTAACTGAACAGCCTTGCAACTACTGAATACTCAGTGAATTTTTCACAGTTTAGCAAAACAATATTAACAACAGATGTTTCTCTAATTGTAATACACAGTAAAAATGTACTGTGTTAAATAACACTCATAGTCACTCTGAGCTCAGGGATGTCTGAATGAAATTTCGTCTCACTGCAGATTTTCTTTGGATTTTGTGAGATGGCAGCAGGTTTAACCAAGAGCCCCCCTAGGGCAATGAGATGTGGCTCTGTAGGGGGGACTGTGGGAGCAAGCTGACTGCCAGAGGTGAAGCAGGGGGGCAGGATTTGAGATCTAAGGGGGAAAAAGGAAATCTACATTGACCTACTCACAAAACCTCCAAAAAATGTCAAGATCAGATCTATTTGCAGTCAAATTGCTATGCTCTGACAGTACAGGCTGTTTTGAGAATATCTGAAAACCAAGAGTGCTCAGTTGCAAGTCTACTTTTGTATTGCTCCAAGATCATATTACCTTTATTGGTGAGATTGTGTGTCTGAAATATCACATATTTTTAAAAAAGGATTCCTCAATTAAAGAAGCTCCTTGGCCTAAGCCATTTTGCCTCAAATGTCTCAATCAGTGCCTCAGAGGCCTTTAGCTTGACAAAACTTGTCAAACATGCACCGATTTCCACTGATTCCATAAATATCAGAAGATATATCTCAGGGATATCATACCAGTGTGACACAAACTGTGAAACTAAAATGAAGTACCTTGGCTTATTTCCTTTGTTCTTATTTTTGTCATTCTCATACAAAATTGAGTGCAGTGGTAATTAGCAGTAATGCTAATATCCTGAATAGTAGATGAGGTGTTTTAAGTGAAGGACACTCTCATGTTATTTTAAAATATTAGACACTTTTTCACTTTGACTGACTTCATTAATTTGTGAGATACAGAGATAAAACTTACAAAAAAAAAATATCTATTAATATCACATATATAAAAATATAAGAAAAAACTGCACATATAAGATCAGGGGCCAAAGAGGATTTAATTCATTCTGTTTAAAATTGAAAATGCTGTATAATTTCCAACTTCTGTCCTATAACACAACACTTAATGTTTTTTATGATCCACTAAACATTGATTTAAAAGTGAGTTTTAAATTATTTATTACTACCTACCTATTGATATATACCTTTAACTCAAAAATATGCACAAACAATGCAAATAAAATTAAGAAACTAACCACATATTGATACAATCAGCTTGTCATGAAAAAATTAGTTAAACTCAAATGGAAAAAATATATAGTGTGAGAGATCCAGCCATTTCAATGAAGGAGCAATGCTCCATCACAGAAAAATTAGAATCAATGTAAACTGTATCTTTTATCAAGAAGAGACTCTCAGTTTCTTGAAATTCCTTACTTAAGACTTGGGATGTTAGAGATAATGGGAGAGTCTCATAAAACCTTGACAAATGTCATAGCTAGGCATAATATGGAGACTAAATGTTTAAAACCCATAACCTTTGTTGCCATGAAATTTTGTAAATCTCTGATCTCTTTTTCATCTTCCCTGAGCAAGGCCAGAGCTGGTTCAATAGGTTATTGTTGAAACACTAATCATGAGGTACTGAAATTCATTTTCCTGACAGTGAAAATGGAACACCAAATAAACAATTTCAACTGTAGTTAATTTTAAAAAAGGAATTATTAAAANTATATATATATATATATACACACATATACACAAATATAAGGATGTACGTAGATAAAGCAACTCTCTTCATACAGCAGGCATTGCTCTTTGATCCATAACCTGTGTTCTACATGTTCTCAGTGCAAAAACTCAGTTCCTCTTTTTTTTTTTTTTTTTGTTTTTTTAATGAATGGAGCACAAACCAGACAACACCTTTACAGCACTTTACAAAACCACATAGTACCCTCTCTTTTGTATACTGCCTGCTGTTCTGGTACTTGCTTCTCAAAAATTACATGGGGAAACTAAAGAAGGGCAATTAAAGCTTGGAACTGCTTAAATTGATTTTGAGTTTTCAGCCTGGAAATGGGACAACTGAGGGAGGATATGGCAGATATGTATAAAAACAGGACAACCCTGGGAAAGTGCCTAGAAAATCAATGAATTGATGCTTGGTTGCCCATTACTTGAGAACAAGAGGATGCCCAATGAAATTAGCAGGTTTAAAAGAAGCCAAAGAAGTGGGTGTTTTTACACAGCATTAAGAGAATAGTGGCATTCACTGTCAGATGCTACCAGTATCATAAATACAGTCAAAAAGTGATTCTACAAAGTTATAGAAGAAAAAAGGACCATGCAAGCCTATTAAATGTAAAGGTACATAATCTGAATTAAGAGTTCCATACAATCAGATTGGTATAGTGCAGAATGTAACTCTGCATTCCTTCCATATTCTTCTATTTTATGCCTTAACATTTTACAGGTCTCTTCCAATCTCAGTGATTCTATGATCTACCAAAGGGCAGTAGTAGAGACATTTTCCCTCCATTTGACTAAGTGCAGCTGCTCTTTACTCAGGTCCCTCCTTGTACTCAAAAAATTGTGTGTATACTCACCTGCCAACCCTATACACTCAAGAGGTCACATTAAGCCTAAGTGAAGTTCTTCATGCTGGGCCTGAATCAAAGCCCCTGTGCAGACAGGCAGTGCAGAAAAAGCACCACTGCTGAATCCATCTGGCTGCTGCTCCTGATTGCTTCAGTGCTCCCAGCTGCTTCTGAGTGCAGCTGAATCCTGAAGATGGTCTGGCCTAACCTATCTGACTTGGCTGCCCAAGCAGCTTGGAAGCCATGGCACAGTGACAATCACAAGACAATTACTGATGCCTTGCCACCCTGATCTGTATGAACCCTGATCAGCACCCTGATGCTGCAAGGAAGTGTCAGAGAAATTAATGGGCAGGCTTTCTCTGATGACAGAGGCCGGATCAGGAAGTCAGAAAGTCACAAGAAGCAGAAAAATGAGGGAATAAGGAGGACAAAACAGCTTGCTTTTTTCCTTAACTTTAGTTCACCTATGTCAGGATGTAGTAAGACTTTTATTTTATCGATAAAGTGTTTGATGATAAAGCAATATCATAAATTGCTTCCTGAGAAAAGGTAAGCCTTTGTGGAAGAAAAAAGAGCATTTGGGTGGTAGTAAAGAAGCAGAAAAATCCTGTTGCTGAAATGATAGGAAGAGTCAAATATACTGACAGTACCTATATTGATGTGCTTGACACCCAATGATCCCAGTTACTGGGCACAGTTATAATTGTGTCTCCCATGCTGTGCTCTACTTTGTGCTCCATTGCAGGGACTGACCTACATGCATTTTCCTCTGCCTGACCTTCCCAGTCCCTCTCCCTCTCTGTGAGGAAAGATCCAAAATGCAGCACAGAGGGGACATCTCCACTTGCCATCCTTCTGGAAAGAGAAGGGAGAGGAAGGGCTTTGTGCCAGGTCTGCACTCCAGGCTGTGGAGGAGCACATGCTCCTTTAGCTCCTGGGCCAGGCCAGCCTCAGCCATCAGGAGAAAGGGGATCATTGCTGAGAGCGTGCTTTGCTCCTGAAGCTCCACTGATCTCATCCAAGAAATTAAAAACTCTAGTTTAAAAATGTAAGTGCTATGAAAATTTAAAATAGAGATGAAGAATTAGGAAATTATAGTAAAAATGAACAACCAGACAGAAAACAAGAGGTGTACCAGAGCCAGAAGCTTTTAGGATGAACACTTCCAGCTATGGTGTGACTCAGATTCTGAGACCAGAGAAGAGATACATTCTTTTTCACACTTTTTTTTAGAGCAGGATGAAACAATACCCAGCTACAAATACACACCTGCCTCTGCTTATTCAGCACCCTCATTTAGATTGATCTGTCTTTTTTTTGTTTATACAGCTTTGAATTGCTGAAGTAACAGTCAAAATTATGTGAGTCAGCCACAACTCTAGGAAATTAAATACAAACCTTATTTTTCTGTTATGAGAACAATAACTACAAATGTTATGATGAATGTTAAACCTCTACATATTTGCTTTTGTGATCACTGACTACTGATAATAAATTAAGGGGAAGTACTCAAGTCTAATTGTTGCCTAGATTTCAGTTACATTTGATATTTCAACAGTTTACAAACAAATGGAAATGTAATAGATTACAATGGTATAGACAGTTTTAGATAGGCAGAAATGAGCTTAATTTTCAATAAAATAATAATGTGAACAAATATGAATATTTTATAATTTGATTAAAAGAAGGTGGCTGAATTTATTTATGACTAGAAGCCAATGGCATACAGCAAGAAGCATCTGTTCATGATTTATGTCTGTTTACAATCAGTTCCAGATGAAGACTGGTGACAAGTGGTGTCCCTCAGGGGTCCATACTGGGAAAAATAGTGTTTAATATCTTCATCAGTGACATCACCAGTGGAACTGTGTGTCCTCTCAGCACATTGGCAGATGACAGCAAGCTGAGTGGTTTGGCTGATACACCTGAAGAACAGGATGCCATCCAAAGGGACCTGAACAAGCTCCAGAAGTGTGTCCAGGGGCCCATCCCATGAGGTTTAACAAGACCCAACTGCAAGGTGCAGCACCTGGGGTGGGGCAACCCCAGTGTCAGCACAGGTGGAGGATGAACAGATCGAGAGCAGCCCTGGCAGGAAGGGCTTGGAGGTGCTGGTGGGAGAAAATCTGGACGTGACCTGGCCATGTGCACTCACAGCCCTGAAAACCAACTGGATCCTGGGCTGCATCCAAAGCAGTGTGGGCAGCAGGGTGAGGGAGGGGATTCTGCCCCTCTGCTCTGCTCTCATGAGACCTCCCCTGCAGTGCTGAATCCNGCAGTGCTGCATCCAACCCTGGGATTCTTGGCACAAGAAAGGCATGGACCTGTTGGAGCAGGTCCAGAGGAGAAACACAAAAATGATGCACCACTCCATGAGGCTGAGAGTTGGGTTTGTTTGAGAACTCTGCTGGAGAAGAGAGGACTCCAGGGAGACCTTACTGTGGCCAGTCAGTACCTAAAGGGGGCTTAAAAGGATTACTATTTACAAAAGACATGTTGCAATAGGACAAGGAAAAATGGTTTTAAAGTAAAAGAAGTAATTTTCTTACTGTAAGGATGGTGAAACACTGGAAGTTTTCCACAGACGTAATAGATGTCCCACACTGGGAAACATTTAAGGTCAGCTTGGACAAGGCTCTGAGGAGCCTGATCTAGCTGAAGATGTCCCTGCTCATTGAAGTGGGTTGGACTAGATTACCATTAAAGGTCCTTTCCAACTCAAACTTTTCTTTGATTCCATGAAAATCATTGATCTTTTCTTAACAAGATATTTATTTCTTAACTTAACCTGCTTTGGAGTCTGCAAAGGCACTATTATGGTCTATATTCACTCTGCCTAGCTCTAAGTGTTTAACTGATGGAGTGTTTAATTGGTATTAAGTAAAGCAGTCATCTTCTAGGAGGTGCCTAAAAAAATATCTCCAACCATAATGGCCCCCAGCCTGCAAGCCCTGGGACACCAAGCTGATGTCTGCTGCTGTAGAGTCTACACCCTGTGCATTCCTGGGATGTAAGTTTAAGTGTAGCTTTCTGTTAACCTCCAGAAGACAGCAAGAAAACAAGCTCATGGTTTTGGTATTGTTTAGAGCAGGCCCAACACACTGGCAGTACAGCCAGCAGGGTACCACCATATGAGGTTGGAAGTCTTTCAAACTTTGTGTGAAGTTTTCCTGCACAACATCTCCCAGGAATATGGGTTGCAGACATCTTCTTTGAAGGATTTAGTATTAAAACCATGGAATTGTTAAGATGCAAAAACCCTCTAAAATCATCAATGTAACTGTTAACACAGCACTGCCACGTTCACCTCTAACCATGTCCCTAAGTGCCACAACTACAAGTTTACTGAGCATTTGCAGGGATGGTGATTCAATCACTTTCCTGAGCATCATTTGCATGCAAAAGATATCAAAGAAAAAAGGAATTAAATTCAGGTTCTGTGGACTTCCATGAACTAAGCATGTGGTATCACCATGCTCTCACTTCACTGTGCACACACATTGCTTTGCCATAGATGTATGTCCAATGAAGTTCCACCTTCTTGTGAAATCATTTTATTCTAACATTTCTGATCATCTGAATATGTAATTTAGAGCATTTTTGTATGTCTGTTTTGTTCTGCAGTAAAAACACACAAGTATAGACTATTCTAAAACTGAAAAATCCCCTTATTTGTATTATTACAATTATCTTATAGAATTCCTAAAGAGAAAAAGAGTACATAGACTTTGTTAAAATATAATTAGTGATATATTTTAACAAAATCCAAGACAATTACCACCTCCTTAAGGAAGTCTAGCAAACTTCTTTTCACCCACTCACCCTGAGTAATTTATTTTGACGGGTGACTATACTATAATTGGGGCTTTTTTTTAATCGTTGCTGTAAGGTTGGGTGAGTAGATTTTGTTCTTGGGTTCATGCATTTTCATGACAGTTTTGTAAAGCTGCTTGATAGATTAAAGTTGCAGAACTCTTACTGTGAATCCAAAGAGAGTGGAATAAAAAACTGAAGCTTTCTGAAGCCTTTAGACTTACATTAGTGTTATTTTTACTCCTGAACTTGTGTCATTAGAATGGCAAAGAAATAGGAAAGGTCATAGTTCAGATCTCCCAGAATTTAGGGAAAAATTATTAAATATATATTTACAATTATGTTTTTAAACAACAGCTCTAAACTTCTATTGTGTTCTCTGAAATATTCACAAGCAAAGTTATACTTTTACTATGATCTTTGTGGCTACTATAAGTTTCTTTTAGACAGAGAACTGTGGCCCAGAGATGTCCTTGCTCCTTTTTTACTAAGCCTTTGAATCCAGATTTCTTAGTTCTTTGAGCCTTGCTGTTAAATTAAAGTCCGAATTAAAAATACAGATTAAAATTTATTTACTGTCTGAATGAGTTACACATGATACACAGAACTAATTCCATACTCATTGGCCATTGACATCCCCAGGGCTATTTGTTACAAAGTCTGTTTTTTCTCTCTCTTTTTTATTTCCTAACTAACTGCATTGGGCTTCAGCTACAAATCAAGTTACTCGAAATACTTTTTGGATGTCCCAGGATTCTGCTAGAACAGAGGTGTCAGAGTTATTGCCGGTGCATTCCCAAGAAACACTTCAGCATTTTCTGGCAGGGGCTATCCAGCTGTTTCCCAGGGGCTGGGGGATTTTTGATGCCTTGTGTTGCTGTGCCTCTTCCCCAGACAGAAGTCTCATTTGAGTTGGTCTCTGCAGCTTCTGCTAACAGACATTAGGCAAATATGCTAACTTCTGTGTCAAGTAATGACATTTTAATAACTGGCTTCAAGATTGTCTATTCATCTACATTAAAATTAAGTCACTAATTATAGCTGAGGATTTTTGCCCAAGAGTGTTCTGGCCCCCAATGAATGCAATAGCAGAGGAAGTTTCTAAATTCACAAATACAGCTATGGAGACAAGATGGGCTGCCAAACCTTCCAACATGACAAAACTGCTCTTCTCTTACTGTTGGACACCAAGTGCCCCCAATAAGAACATCTCTTTTCCATCCATACAGACTGGGAAAGACTTTATAAGTATGGATATATGAGATTGGTTTTTTATTTCTTAATTGGTATTTTTCAAGATAACTATCAGTAGCAAATGAACTTTCTTAACATTAAGGTGGTGGCAGAATACCCAAATAGGCATGGTCTGATTTTCAGATCCCAAAAATTAAGACATACATAAGTTAGTTCTAATTTTTTTAAAAAGTATTTTCCTCAGAGGTATTACTGCACAATTTAGTGTATTTTGGAGAGTTCAGACTCCTAAGATTTCTTCATCACTGTTTCCATAGTTGCATTTTACATAGCTGCTTTTCCTTTTCGTGAAAGTATTCTTTTTGCTCCCACCTTTTTAAGTACTAGGGTGGCTTTATCCTATAAATACTCTGCATTCCTTACATTTGCTAATTAATCTTTTAGCTGTTTGCCCATCTACAAATTTAGGCACATATGTAAGACTAATCCGTAAAGCTCTATGCAAAAGTACAAGAAGCAAGTAGAAAGAATGATTTCACCTTTACAAATCAGGTACTGCCTGAACTGTTTTCATCATCCCTTTAATTTCTACCAAAACCAACCATGTGAACAGACACAATCCTCTTGACATTAAATCTCTCACAGCTGGGAAATAACAGTTCTCCTGTCAGGTGTGGGAATCCCACGGGTTGAAGGTGTAAATACCTTTCAGAAAAAGTAACTATAAACCATTCTGTGTTAAGTCCAGGTGGAGGTAGCTAGAGAGAGGGAACTGTCTTGCTTTAGGATTCCTCTAAGATTAAGGTCCTGACCTTATTTCTCCCAAATACTCTTCAAGAAGTTCTTTCTGAGAAGCAGAACACATCAGTGATGAGAGGACTTATCAGATGCAGCAGATGCTGCACACACTGCACATCATCACACATCTCCCAACCACCAGCAAATATGAAATGACCTTTAAGTTTCATAATTTGATCTTCTCCTGAGCTTGGTGTACCAGAAGTGAAAAATCTAGACAGACTTCTTGAAAAGGCTACTCTTACATACTTAAGGAAAATCATGGACAAAAGGCCAGGACCAAAAAATGAATACAAAATGGAATTTGGACTTCAAAAGTAGGAACCACAAAGGCATGAATGCAGGCTACTGGAACAACATTATGCAACAATACAGCTTGATAAATACCTGAGTAACTGTTTTAGAGTGTTCTGCACACTTTAAAGCAATTCTGTCATCTGACCTCGTCTTCTAAAAAGCAGCAGTATAATCTGAAACCTCTGCTTTCCCAGAAAAGAGACACGGTTCAAATCTGAAACAGTTTGCTTTGCTGCAGCTAAGCACAGATATCAAGGTACTTCCCACCACACTTATCTTTCTAATTGTGAGCTGGCTGTTGCTGTCTACATGGGACCCCTGAGTAATCAATTGTCCCTAAATGTGTATGATCCCTAAGAGATACAAAGAGTGGGTTTTTACCTAATTTCACTTCCTGCTTAGACAAGTTCAGTATCTAAAATAATGACCTCTCTCCCCCATCTGCCCTGGTGGTGATCTTAAATGACATTAACTGACCTCTGGAAATGCACTTGGTTTTTGGTTGTTACCTTACAAGAAGGTCCAGACACCTTTAAGCTTACTAATGACAGAGAACATGATTCAGACCCTTAATGACCAAGGTCCAACACACTAGACCATGCTATTACTTTCTTCTTTAATTTAAAGATTTAGGCTAAGCTAACTGTAAGATTATCTGCTTCCTCTTGTATATTTTATAAATTATGGCTAAGATCCTTGTAGAAGTAAAAATCCTTTGCCATATTAGAGAACAGCTTGCAGCAGAGTCCCTCCCTTTTGACAGTAGTGCCTACATGGTTTTACACCCTTACAAATTATCTGGAAAGATGAGAAAAGTCTAGGAACATTTCTAGATAAAATTTTATTTAGTTCAGTCTGGGTTACAGAAATGAATGTTTCTGAAGCTTCAGAAGTCTTAAAAAAGAGAAAAAATATAAGTCTAAGGGAAGTTATCATGTTAGATGAAATTTATTCCTGATTAATGCAAATCAGAGAGCCATTTTGCTGCAAATTACTATTCTTTCTTGAGTGATACTGGCATTACTGCAGTCATCTCACTGTATAGTAGCAGTTTCCTTCTGCTAAATAATAAGCAAAGCTAGAATCATTAACTGAACTGAAGGAATAGAATGTCATGCAGTGCTCATCATGTGGTTAAAAACTTTAGTGCATACAGCATTGGCCCAGACTTTTTTAAGGAAAAAAAGTTACAGAAATAAAAGATATTCTAACAAAAGCAAGTAAAATTATAAGCTTCCTATAATAAAAATAAATACATTTCAGTTGTACAAATTAACTACATTTCTGTAAAAGGTGGTATGAAGGAAAGGATATGCTTATTTTTTCAGAAGAAGTTTTGGTTAAAAAATGGGAATGCATTTCAAGAACATAGAGTCACTATACCAGAAGCTTCTGAGAGATTACCCATATGTTCTATCAATCCATAGTTACTACAATTCTATCTGAAAATGCCATGTCTAGGCAAGCAGGGACCAGGTGAAGTTTATTCAAAAAATGATACTGCAGAGTTCTTACAATCATGACAATTGTGTGATCTGTCTTTTCCCTGACATAAGAAGCTGGACAATGCCCCTACCCCTGGTTTGATCAGTACTGTGTCTCCTTTTCCATTTTTTATAGGACTCCAAGCTTATTTTAAAAGCTGTGTTTATAGACACCTTATACATTTTCAGAGTAGCATTTTCTCTGTGTTGCAGTTGGAAATCTGTCTCCAACTGCCTTGACAACCTTGTGAAGCCACTATAGACTGCTAATTTCATCTGACAGTTTCTTCAAACCTGAGGAAGAAAAGAGATCCCTGTAATCAATCAGTTTTTGTATTCATTTATTCAAGCTGCTACCAGAGAAAGTTATCTTGTCAATTGGAGAGGTATGCAGGGAATCCTTTCCTTTTGTGCCTAAAAAGGCATCTGCAGATTGTCCTGGATAGTCATCTTGCACAACATGAATAAATCAGATGTTCCCTATTGGTCTTCCCTTAAGGAGTTGTCAGAATAAATAAAAATACTTCTCAGAGACTCACAGTGATTCCAGGTACAAACAAATAAGCTTCCAAAAAAAACCCCAAACAACAACAACAAACCAAAACCCAGAGAAAAAAACTACATAAATTCTGTTTTTATCAACAGATTATTATCTTGCCATATCAGTGTGAAGCATAAGGGGGGTTTTAAGGTAATTTGGAATTATAAACCCAAAATACTAAGCCATAATGGAGGCTCCTAATGGAGGCTCTGTGTTCCCTATTTTCCTTAAAGCCAGTGGGATAACTCTTTCTAAAGTGGTATTTTTTACCTCAATGTTCTGTCAGCCACCTTGCCCCTGAGATGACTGAGATATAGAGCTTTACCTTTCCCATGTGAGTTTTTAATCCATAACTTTACTGCCAATGAGGTCTTGTGCTACAAAAAAAAAAAAAAAAAAAAAAAAAAAAAAAAAAAAAAAAAAAATTTACTTCCCTAGAGTTCAGTTATTACATAAAGATCTATGATGAGGCAGTCTACAGCCCCAAGAATGTATCACAAAACACAATATACCTTAAAACACAACTTTAGGCCAGGAAGAAAAAAAAAAAAAAAAAGTTTTAAAAACTAATTATTTTTGAATCATTCAGAAAATTTCTGATTAGAACAAACTAAGAGATATTGAGGAATGAAGTAATTGATATTGCCTGGGGTGAGTTTATCACGTATTAGTAGAAAAAAAACCCCAAAAAAACAGGGAAAGAAAGAGTTCTGCTTGTAATAAAAAAAACTTGATCATGCTTGATGAGTCTTTTCTCCTAATTCTTGCTCCTAAGCTAAATAATGAGGCATTCTGGCATGCTCTTCTTCAGGCCCCACAAATTACAAACTTCACAGTGTCAGTCTCCCAAAAGAAGGAATGGAGGGTCACCTTAATTCAGGAGCTAAGCCACTTGCCAGGAGGGCAAGATGAGACATTAAATAAACTCTGACCTTCCACCAATTCTTTTCTTTGGACATGAGGTGACCAAGAAAGTGGCCAGAGGTTGTAGAGAAAGTGTCATAGCCACTAACAGAGCCTGGACATTTCACCATTTGGCCAAGCAGTATTACTCAATCTCTGAGTGTGGATAGGATTGCTGGGGAAGTGGGGTAAAAATAGGTGCTTTCCACTCATTTATTGACTCTGACAGAATGTGGGCACCAATAGACACTTTAGTCCCAAGGTCATGGAGGTGTCTGCTTGCCCAGTACTGCAGAAATGCAGCAGCTGCCAGTGCTGACTGAATTCAGTGTTATTGGAGTTGATGGTGGCAATGTTGCCTTTAATGTACAATAGAAAGATACAATAGAAATGTTGTTTAAAACAGTGAGAATTGTAGATCCATCTGACCAACAGGAGAAAGAACAGCTGTAAAAAGATGAAGAGTTAGTTTTCATTGTGTCTCTCAAAGATGATATATAATAACTGCCTGAAGGCCATTAGGCAAATAATTAAAAACAGAAGTACAGTTAATTAATTGCTATTAACAAGGTTGACTATGGGGAGAAAAAAAAAAAAATAAAAAAAGAGGTAGCTAAAAATGTGTGTTCTTTTCATTCTCTGTCAAGGACAGCCAAACGTTTTTGATGTGTGGTCTGCACAGTCATTACAGATTGAAGCCAACATGCACAACTGTCCAAGTGTTTCTTATCTGTCTCTTTCTCATTGACACACTGTGTTGCCCCAGGCTACCTTTTGTTGGCTGTCCTTGTTTTGCCTGCCTTCCTGCTTCATTTCTGATCCTAAAATCCTGTTCTGGGGTAAAAGACTTCTCTACTTTGTCATGGATACCTCTTGACACTGCCCTGTGAGCCAGCGGAAGCAGCAAAGGAAATTAAATGCATCTGTCTTGTTTTGGCTTTATTTTTTGAAAACTGCACCTAATAAAAATTATCTGGTAATACTAGGCACTGGTCTGGTACTATGAAAAAGCTAAAGGGTTAGTGCTCTATAGAAAAAGAAATATCAATTTAAAAAAATTTAAAAAATCAATATTAAATAATTTAGGTAAACTATGCATCTGTGACTGAAGGAATCTTCCAATCTCTAAAATTCTGATACAACTATGCAAATCCCTCCTGTGAAAAAAACACGTCATGAACTCAAATTCTAAGTTTATCAAATGTCCAAGTGTTTTAATTACAGCTAAATCTTCAGAGGAGACCTGTGTTTTCAACAACCTTCATTCCACCATGAAACTATCCTCTCACAGGTATCAAGGATCTGATTCTCCTTTTGTGTGAGCATAAATCAAATATTTCCACTGAAGCTAATGGTTGTACTGTGCTATGAAGAAAATGCAAAGTCCAAGCATTTAAAAAGTGAAATTCTGGGAAACAAATAGGGGTTTTTTTTGGTGAGCTTTGAGTGATTACTTATGACAAAATTCACTCTATTTACTCATGTAAATGGCAAATAATTTCTCTTTAATTTTCATTCTGGACAGAAAATGGTTGGGAAGAGTCACAAAGTAATAACAACCTTGAACACTTACTCAACACTTCACATTTCAAACTGCTTCAGAAATGTAAACCAATTAGGCTGTCATTATGATTTATGCTAAGGGAGACAACAAATATGTAAACAAAGTCAAATAGAAATGCAGGGCTCCAAACTGCAGTTCTGTGAATTACAAATCACAGAAAGAGCCTTCCAGGGACTTCCTGGAAAATGGAAGATAAAACTCTGGAGTAGATTGAGTAACAGGTAAGACATTGTAACCTAGTTATTGTTGAATGGTCACATCGCTCCATATGGAACACAGAACACATAAGTGTACCATTTGTCTAAATAAGCATTATCAGCTTCATCTCACAAATAACTATTGCTCACTAGCTCATTAGCGAAATTCTTGAGATATCTGATTTACAATGCAATTACCCCTGACAGATCTGTCTAAACTGGTAACCAAAGGGCAATTAAAATCAGTACCCACGCCAGACCATTAGATGGTTTAAAGAGTAATATCTATGCTACTGGTTCCTTTTACAAGTACGTTGTTAACATCAGAAGCATAAATGTTAATTAGAGTAATGACTTCATTCACCAATTTCTTTTCTACAAGGCCATTTGGATCAGAATTCAGCTCCTCTGTTTGAAAGGGCAAGTTCTTTTTAATTAGGACAGCTACTCCATTGGTACTAGTAATAAATGAGAGGAGAGATGAAGGTCTCACTCACTAGGATTTTTCCACTTTTTTGTTTCTGTGTCGCATTCAGTACCTCAAAAAAAGCTCCAGTTTTAGTTAGAGAAAAAATTAAACTCTTCATTCTTATAATGTTAATGTAGATTTTTTTCAAACATTTATCTGCAGCCCAGCTATTCTCATATCGTCATTTTTGAGATAATTTTTCCTCCCTGCATGTTTCAATAGGTAGATCAGTAGCTTTAGATCATTGCTATTCCACTGGATCACCCCTCTAAGGCAGGGGTCTGTGCCAGAGTGAAACTAGTTACGAAAAAGCTTCAAAGACTATTTAATTTCAAGCCTTCTCTGCTTTTGTGCATCTCTCACTCTTCAGTCAGGCTCTGACCCTGTCAAGGCACACACATGCAACTGGGAGAGGACAGGCTGCTCTTAGCAACAGCAGTGCCCGGTGCTCTGCCTGCTGCTGACCTGAGCTCCACAGCAAAGGCTTCCATTCCAACCTGCAGACATCACAGCAGGAACAGACAAGCAGCAACAAAGTGTAGGCTGAGGAGATAGAGCAAGGAACACACAACTGCACTGTCAGAGCAGGAAACGTTTCTCATCATTCTTGCCTAGACTGGCAAAGCCTTATGAACTTTCACAAGGCTGCTGTCACCTTTCCTTCCTTAAAAGTTGGGATATGTTATTACAGAATAGGTTGGATTCTTACAAGTTAATTCCTGGTAATATTTCTTAAATCTGGTCCTAAATCTGGCTGGGCATCTGCATGCACTGGGCATATGCCCTTACAGCAGTTAGTGGCCAAGGATGGTCTTGATTCAAGACCTTGACTTGAGAAGGGGCTGCAGTTGCATGGTTACTTTATATACCATGTGAAGGATAAAGGCTGAACTTCATGGTCTCAGAGCCTCTGAAGTACTGTTTCTGTGGGTTCTGAGATCTTCACTTCACATTCCTGTCCCCAAAAGAGCAAAGAATAAGAAGGAACAGACATAACTGGGAGTAGAGACACAGATGTCAGTCTTCAGCCAGTTTTGATTGGGTGCAAGTCCCTTCTGGACTCTAGTGCCAGTCTACAAGCTTGTGGGCAAATTATGTGTGCAGAATCATGAGGTACATTCCTCTACAAAAAGTATTAACTGGCAGATAAGATAATGATACTCTGTGGAGCAAACTGTAATTCCCAATAGCATCTGTAAAGATGGAACTTGTGCAGCCAGAGATGTGCACAAGAATATACATTACACAGTAGTAATATCATGCTCAGGCAAGGTTTCTCCAACACTGATATGAGAGGGAGTAATATCTTAACTTGACCCTAACTAGGTCACTAGGAGTCTCCAGTGGGAGGAAATATGCAGAGGCCCTCTAAGAAGAAGTTATTTGGGAAATACCAACAATCCCTTCCTAATACTAAACACAGCAAGGAACTGTCTTATTCTGATGTAGACCCAGAACAACATTGCTAAAATCAGCGTGTTTAATTTTATAAATGAAAGCCAAGCAGATTAAAGATTAATATATAATAACAACAACAACAATAATAATTTTTCCATATGTCTAAAAACAGGATACTCCTTGTACATAGTTAACACTTGTTCATACTAAACACCATTATGACAGGCTAAAATTGCAAAATTAATAATTTTGTCAAAATCTCCTCAGTTCTAAAGAGTTTTGATGGTATTATGGCCAGCTGACATTGCTGAAATTGACTCAGTACATCTAAAGAGAAAAGTTTAAAGGACTGCAAATTTTCCAGGTTGAAGCTATATCACTGCAATGACAAGGTGATGCAGACATTTTCCCTGCTAGGGCACTTTATATATTATAACCAAAATTTATATTAAATCAAAGCAATATGTAGTCACTGCTGCAAAAGAAGTCAACAGTGTAAGCCTTGCTATTAATGGTTCACAGTGTCAGAAGATCAAAGGTGACCCAGGCATGGAGAATGCACAAGAATGAGATCCTCAGACAGAAGGCAAGATTAGATGATCACTGAGCAGGCTGCAAGGAAAAACTTACAGAGCTACTGTCAGTTCTGATTTTTAAGCTGGATGTTCCACATTAAAAATGTCATTCAGAATGATCCTAAAACTTGCTGCTGTGGGCCATTAGTTCAAATGCTGCGTTAGCATAACAGTGCTGTGTTAACATCAGAGCCTCCCTAGTACAAAGTTTTGTGTTTTCTTTGGAAATGCTGAATTTCTGTGCACATTTTCTGTCCAGAAGAACTAATGATGTCATTGTCACTATATTCACCAACCTTGCTGAGCAAGACCCATTTTTGTGTGAAGTTCTCAAAAGTTTTTAGACTGCAGCAGAGTTGGAAGTTGGAATAAATCCAAGACTTGTGAAAGTTGTACTTGATCCCCCCATCAATGCCCTGTTATGGACCCATCATCCTTACTGACAGTTCACTCCAGTGCTCCGAGCTGATTTTGTCTGAAGCAGATCAGAGGGCTGTTGAGTACAACCTGCTCTTCTGGCAGATAAATGGGAACTCCAGGAAAGAGAGGGGTGGGAGAAAGCAACAGTGAACAGCCCCATTGGCCAGTCCTCCACCAGCTGGTGCTGGGTGGGATGTCTGTCAGTGCCCCAACAAAGGAGTGAAATCCAGCTGTCATACTGACATAACGAATCCAACTCAAACACTGCTCAGCAAAGGATGTAAGGATCTTTTAACCCATTTAAAAAACCCTTTTTTTGGCTCTGGCATTAGCTTAATATCCAGCTCTCCTGTGTTCTATCTCTAAATCTCCTTTAGTTTCATGCAAGCCTGGATTAAATACAGGTATTCCAGGTTAGTAATCAAAAAAACTTTCCAGATGAAGAACTCAGTGTCCTTCAGATGACTGTAAAAAAAGAGTGTTGTACACTGAGTGCAGTGGAGAAATGACTAACTGGAAATTAAGAAACCTGAATGGTAGCAAGTGTATGTAAAGTTGTAATGGGTAAATGTGAAAACAGAACAATCAGAACATCTTCAGTCTGCCAATACCTCTTCAACTTGGAAAGAGGTTTTGGGCTTGACTGCTCATAGGTCAGTCTGTCTTTTCACAAAACAGCAGGACTGTTTATGAGAGAGGCAATTTTAAAACATGATTAACTGGTGGTTAGAAACCCTGGGACAAAATCTATTCATGGACTATATTTGAAGAAAGTAATGTACGGATGGCCATGAATATGGATGCTTTTTTTACCCAAGTGACATGTTTTATAAATTACCATGCTGATTAATCACTTGACTCCCTTTTTCAGGGAAAAATGAAGATAATTAATTACTTTAAAAATTACTTTTCTTGCATTTACTTTTTTGTTGTTGTTTCTTTTTTCCCTTGCATTAGAATGTTCTTCATGGAACATTTTGAGGTAAATTTAACCTATCTACTACCAATGTAGCTATCAGTCACCAAGTGAAAAGCAGACATGGCCACATGTTAATTTCCCTTTTCTTATTACTCCTGGCATACATTTCATTACATCAAACTGAAAAGCTAACATGCTGAACTATTTACTCTAAGGAAAGCTAGAAGGTGTTTGTCATTCAGCTGATTATATTTTAGGTCAAGTAAAAATGGTTGAACTGAAAATATTTTTTTAAGGAATAGAAAAACAGAAATGTTAATTGTTTAGTAAAGCTATCCCTATGATTTCATATACTTGCATTCTCTTATTTTGTCTAATTTGGATTACAGCTTCCTAGCAAATGTGTTATAAAAGAAGACATCTGAGATTAAGAAACATTTTTAAGAACTATGTTGCCTGTACATGCTTTGAAGCTTACACTTGTTTCCTATATACACTGTGAATTTTTGGTTTCCAAATGATTGATACTTAATTAAACTGAAAATGAAGCAATTTCCTGGCCGATGATGCTCTCTGCAGAGTGGAACAGGACAGGAAGGACAGGAGGAAAATCAGAGGGAGCTTTCACTGGATGAAGGGGCCAATGCATTGTGCAGTCAGAGTCTGACAGACACCTCTGGCACTGCTGCTGTGTTGCGGAGGTGCTGCTCTGACAATGCCAAACACCCCTGGCATTATAAAAACAGAGAGTGCTCCAATGTTCCTCAGGATGTACTGTGCTGATTTAAAATGAATATTTTACATTTATAGACCAAACAGACGGTGTGTTCTTCTGGGACAGCCCTACCATGCAGTTGCTAAGCAGCCAGAACCTCAGGTGCACAAGGCCCATGTGCCGTGCAATGCCCAAGCAGAGCGGCTGCATCAGGGTGTGAAGGCACCTGCACAGCTCCTGGCACACAGCAGTGCTCCCAAAAGCTGGCTGGGGTGCAGGGGCCACGCCTGCACCTCACAAAGTGCCTTCTGGCAATGCCACCATTACACCATCCCCTAAGAACAGCCCTGGCATCCCTTTGTGTGCAGATCTGCCTCCCCCATAGAGCCCTGCCAGCAGCGGTGGAACCCTGGGAATGCCAAAACTATTAGATAGCCCCATCTGCTGTGAATGTGGAGGAGGCCAGAAATAGATTCACCTGTGATGCTATGCAACAGCCCTGCACCAGGAAAGGCTCAGCCTGTGGCCTGAGCACAGACAGAAAAAGGACTCCTGCCTCAGGGTGACTCCAACTCTGACCTCTCCAGCCTGCTGGCATTTGTCTCTGTTGGGAAGGTACCAACAGGATCTTGCAGCAGCATTCTGCATGAGCTAACGTGATCCAAACCAAGCCACCTCTCTTCTTCCCTACAGGAATCTTATTAACTGGTAAGGGGATAATATCTAAGCTCTCAGACTGTAACATATGGTACCCTTGTGAACACATCCACCTCTAAATAGGCATTTGAATAGTTAACTGGAAAAAATAACCTTAGTTTTAAAAAAAATTAAGGCATGGTAACCCTGGATATCTCATTATTTGCCTCCATTGCTAAAAAACATGTGCTTCATGGCTAATCTGAACAGAGTCAAATTACAGCCAGGGGATTGTATTATACTTTGGCTGCATGACTGAAGTACTATCTATTACCTGGTATCTGTTTCTACAAACACTGCAGAAATACTTGAAAAATGTGACAAAGTCACCTCTTCACCTTCATGGTGCTAAAGCAAAGAGATTCAAATCTGACTTTAATATTACTTTAGCATTTCTCTCCAACTTGTCACGTCCCTGCTTGCACTGCATGTACCACAACTGGACAGAGGCAGCCAGGAAAGCTTCAAGCAGCTTCATACACAAAGATTATATAACCTCTCAGGTCCTACAAGCCTACACATACCTTATCTCTTTGCCCTAACACCACAGCAGGAGCTCACACCCATCTAAAGTGGTTTGCTATGCTCTTTAACTACCACCAATTATGAGAAAACAATATACAAAATTGTATAAATGTGTCCCTTCATAAAAAAACTTCGTGTTTACAACATACCATCATTTACTGTGCTCTTCTAATGCAGAACTGGTCACCTGCCTTTTAGCAACCAGCTTCCCACTCAGTAAAACTTCTCTTCACACATTTGGGTTTTGGTTTCTAAGATGGTGTAGTATACAACCACTCTGAAAGCTACGGTGTCTGCCTATCAGAAAAACAATTTTTATATACCATTCTATACCTTCTGAAGCATAAGAAAGATGTCTGTGGAGCTGTTGCACAGAAGGAGCTGTGAAAACAAAATGAATTAAGCTTAACAGTGACAAGCTAACACAGACAGAGAAATACTTTCTTGAAATATTTTGCTTCCTAATAAGTCGTTATGGCTGAGAAGCCTTCAAGAGAGCTGGATATACACAAGTTTACATAACAGAAGGACCTGTATCAAAACCTTAGGAAACAAAGAAATTTGTTCATGTATAAAGGTATGGATTCCACCCTGTTATTGACAGAAACTGCACAACAAACTGGTGGAGCAAAAATGATACATGAGATGATATTAGTTAATTCTACAGCTTTGGAACTGGAGAATAAATGGTATTCAACATAGTGAATGCACCACAGACCACTGAAATGCTGTAACCTTGAGCAAGCAAGCACGAAGTCAAATTCAATTTATTTGCATTTTAACTAATGTAAATATGATTCTTCACACTCACTTTAACAAACTTTTTTCAAGTGTTGAAGCAAGAGGGATATTCTTATCACAACTTTAAATAATATTCCACATTACAGAAGCTCCCTAGATATTTTGGCCCCTAGTTAGGCTACCAAAACAATTAGCTGTTCATCACACATGATTTATTTAAATAAACTCTTTAATAAAAATACTAAAAATATGCATAAATCCATAAGTTATATAATAAATTATTTCTAGTTTCCACTCATCTACTTGCACACTCATTCAGGTTATAAAATACTCAGGCATTTGGTTACAGCTACATTATATGCTGTGGTGGAAGAAAGACTGGAATTGGAATTTTAATCCTCTTGACCTGCTGCAAGCTACATTGACGTACAGTTTTTAATCTTTTTAATGTGACTGGTTAAGGAAGATACCCTCCTAGATTATGCTTAAAACACTGTGATAATCACACATCAATAAATATAACTGAAAAATGGCAGTTTTCTCAAAGTGACTGAAAAAAACCTGAACATAAACTTTCTCAGACTGTAACCTGATTTGATACTTATCCACAAAAAAGTGGCTTCCACTTCTCATGAGTGGGAAACAGAAATAAGAAATTTAAGAAGGAGATGAAACGAATGTGAAGACAGCAAGCTTTGATGTTAGGAACCTATTAAGTTTTATATAGGATTCATTGCAGTTCTCACTCTCTCTAAAAAGTTTTGTGATTTTTAGTGTTCCAAAAGATCATTCAAAACTTATTATTTATTTAGTACCATTCATCTCCCAGATGCTTTAATGACTAGAACATCACAAATGAGTGGCAGAAAAATCGCATAGTATTATCTAATTGAGCACCTACCAGCATAGATGTTTTTCTTGCCCTTCAGTTAGTTATATTTCTTTTCTGTGTCTATTTTAAATATAATTTAGGTATAAAATCAATCTTAATGAATTCCCTTTTTAAGCCAATGCCTTCCAAATAAGAAAGGCATATAGTTAAGATAAATTATGTTAAGAAAAAAGAAATCAGAAACTCACAAATATTGTAATTTGAAAAGAATGCTATATACACAATATTTATCCAGCCACTAGCTGAATATTCTAATTCCTCATAGGAGATGGGGGGATGCTGAAACTTTATTGCTACAATGGTTCTTTGCTTTCAATGCTTCCTTCCCTTAAAGAATGAAGAAAAAAAATACTTGTTTTAGAATCATTTACCTGGTGCTTCTTCAATTTCCTTTTATGTATAGCTTAATTATCAGCAAGATCTGATCAAAATGAAAATGTCAAATGAGTTTTAAATGACATAAGGCAATCCAGTGAAATTTCTCCTATTATATAGATTTCATAGCTATAGACTGTATTTGCAGTTTTTCTAGTTTTTATTTCTAAATTCATAATTATTGTGGTTCAAAAACTATATATACAGATTTTCTTAAAAGAAATGTGGCCTATAAAGCTGTTTAAATGACAGACTGGTTAAAGTCTGTTTAGATTAAGTCAGGAAACCCTTCCAGGCATAGGTGGGTACCAATGAGTTTGTACAGATACCTCTGAACAGAGGACAGTTCTGGAAATACTGAAATATTCCTTGTCATTCCAGACAGATATTCACCATTCTGCTTAAATGGTGATGCAATGCAATAATGCATGGACAGAAAAAGGTATGGAATATTATCTAAGATATATCTGGAGGGACCTAGAAGTGTCTCCTATCTGTCATTAACATTCCCTTAGAAATTCTAGTCAGATTTATTAAAAAAAACCCTCAAACTTTCAGGATTCAGGCCATTCAGGATGTTTCTGAAAGAATTGGTATAAGTATTTTTCTCTTTAAAATAAAAGTTTAGGATTTCCTTAATTCTGTTGTACAACCCTGATCTTTTCCTCTGAAATTATCTTTCTACAACTCAGATTCAAAGTGACACCAGTGTTCCATGCACTGAAATAAAAAGTGGTTCCCTGGCAACAATATCAACACAAAAATTCTCATGATTTTCTCTCTCACTCCTGTGTCTTAATGGATTGAATAATCCAAATAGCAGAGAAAAGCAACATGCATTTGATCTTAATGAACTGCAATAGCTAGAGACAACAGGAAAGCAAGCAAAGGTATTTGTGCTATTTATAAATTACTGCATCAGCTGACTCTGCTTCATCAGCATTTGGAATAATTCATATTATATTCAGTGAGTCATTTAATGAGATACTTTAGTGTGTCAGGCTATGTGCAAAATATTCTTACACTTCATTTTTACCAGGAGTTTGATCTGATAGCTATAATATATTGGAGATCAGGAGAAGAATGGGCTCTACCTTCAGTATGCTGAAGAGGTGGGGAAAAAACAGCAGTTAATTAACAGACCACAGAATGGAGTGGCCATTTGGATCTAATGCTCTGAAGTAGGCTTGAATCAGTTTTGACTGCTTAACACTCAGCTAAATTCTGCCCAGATCTGCTACCCATCCCAGAATTACAGAATCAGGGTGGAAAACACTTCTGACATAATTGAGTCCGGTCTGCGACTGAACACCACCATATCAACTAGACCATGGCACAGTTCCAACCATTCTGAGTTTCTCTTGCTACTCCAGCTCACCCTACAATAATCATTCATCAGCAAATGGATTTTTCCCATGGCTATGGATGTTGCAGANATAAGTATAGGTGAGGAGCTTTTCTTCCCCATATTACTGTGGAGATATGCACCAGACAGGGGATGCTAACTTGTCTGCACAGCTACTTTTACACCAACCTGTTCTTCATCTTCATCTTTTTGAGAACATCCAACTAAAGAAAAAAATAACACTGTAGTTTGTGTAAAGGAAACTCTCCCATACTCCAGCCATGACTAACAAATTTCAATCCAGACTGTGGCTACTAGCTGCTGAATAAAACAAAGAGCACAAGTTTACCAGCTAAAGAAACTGGAAATATTGGTCTATATAAGGTAGAAAACAGAGCACTTCCAAACCTTCCATAGTTTAGTTCTACAATTGTCATCTAGAGGCATTTGACACACAGCCAAATACTTGCCTGAGATTTTATATGATAAGCGATGTGTAATTTACAAAATTCTTTGCTGGTTCTTCTGGGACTGAGAGAACATCTAACTGTAGTTAGTATTCACTGGATGCCAAGACCAAATGTATAAATATTACATTACTCAAACATGAATATAAATGAAAAATGAAGTATGTGAAACTAGAGCATGAAGCGAAGCTAGAAACAATTGGCAATTCCAGAAACACGGGGGACAAAAAAAAAAAAAAAAAAAAAAAAAAAAAAAATTTCAGCTGCTGCAATTGAAAGTTCTTTGTTAATATTAGCAGAGACTGAGTCTGAATTTTGTAACTTCAGCCTATTTCATTGTATGAAACTGGGCAATTGACAACAGATCCTGAACCGACATGTCTACCTTTAGTATATAATCTTCCATGATATGAAGTGGAGATCAGTGTTGCAGGCCAGCTGACTAAACACAAGTGCCCTCTGCAGCTTTGGAGCCAGTAAGATACCTGGGGCATTCACGCAAGACTGGTAGACTTGAAACAGGACTCCTGGGAGGCTTGTGCCCTTCTGGAACAGCAGCTGAAGCTCCAGTGAGATATACCACACCCGTATATACATTTGGGCATTTGAGTTTGGACCCCATTGCTCCTATTTCCTTATGCATTGCTGTGCACATGGAGCCAGCTCAGAGCCCACAAGCTGTACCTTCTTCTGATGGAACTAACACAGAAAATGCCTTCTCCCCTCTAAGTATGTTCAATCTGCAAGATTAGGACAGAGCCCAAACTGCAGAATGTTTGCAGTGACAACTGGAACCAGAGCATGTGAATGGTTCGCCTTGCAGAGTTCCTCCCATTTTCCCATACTACCTTCCAGTGAAAAGGCAGGCTATGTTTTCCCAAATGTTACTAAAGCACTTTGTTTTAAATAGCTGAAATACCCTGGCCTGACACTGGGGGGAATGGTTCAGTTCAGTCTGAAGCTGACTTACTCTGGATGATAGCTGAATCCCTCTCCAGACTCCCCTTGGTTAATTAACAACAGTAGAACATCAAAAGCCTAGACACAAGTTTCTTAGGATGGAACTGACTCCCTCCATTTCTGTCAGCATCACAAAATCTTTTAGGGACTATAGTTTTGTTACCTAGAAAATACATCCTTCTTACAGGCCCATCCTCTGTTGGCAATGCTTGAAAGGATGTGGGTGATCTTGGATACCTGTTAGGCAAGCAGAGCCCTTTGATGCTCTTGTCCCCATCCAATATCCTTCAAAACCTCTACAGTAAACATCAAAAGAAAATCTAAAAGTCAAGCACTATTAAAATCTTCAGTTAATAGACAACAAATTGCAATTAATATATAAGCAAGAGGTATGGGGGCAGGTTACTGCCTGTGGAAATCAAATTTCTGTTGTCTGTAGCCAGATGTTAGTTTTTGCTGTGAATTTTCCTTTTAGCTTTAAATAGGGATTTTAATTCATAGCAGCAATCAAAAGCTGCTCCAATCTTTTAAAAAATGTAAACAAACAACACTTATTCACCATGTGAATACTAAGATAAGTCTTGGAAAATAAACACATAAATAAACACAAACTTGGTCAAAAGTACAGATGGGAAAGATTTATTTTCTTCTTAAAGCTGGATTCAAGGGACACTTAGGATAATAATTTCCCCAAATAATTTTCTCAGAATGTGCTTTAGTTTACTTTTGATTTCCTAAAAGACAACTTTGCTGCTGTTTCTTTTCAAAAACATTTTATAACCCAAAGGATTTTGCTGTCAGAAATTAACCCTGAGAGCTAGATGAAATCCTTTCTTTTTAAATTTAATCCAGCTATTTTGCTAATACTGCTCATCATAAATAACCTCTCTTCCCTGATGACATTTACACATTTCAAATATTTGAGAGCATGTTTTGCAATCACTTTTTCACTGTAGTTATATAAATCATTTAATCTTTTCATTATTCTTGTCTCTCTGTGCTTGAAAAAAAAATGAAATTGAAAAAATACATAAATACTCTGAATAATTCTAAATCTACTTCATCCACACTATTTACAGCTTACTCCTTTGTCTTCTTTTGTTTCCCAAATAATACTATAAACCTTACCTGGAATGCCAACTTTAAACAGTATTCAATGCACCTTAAACATCTAACTCACCTTGGCACTTCTACGATTTTTGCCACAAGTATTTTCAATCATCTTACATAATTTTCAACCTAAAGGAACTGGATTCAAATGTTAGCTAAATCTTCAGAAATTATATCATTATTTTAGCTAATGCTGAGATTAATTATAACAAAACTGCTTAATACCAGAGATGTGTCTCCTAATACAGGAACCTGTTTTTACAGGCTCCTGCAATAATCAAAAACTCTGAAGTTATGAAAGTAAATTTATGAGCCTCATTAATTATTTTCTGTAGGCAATAAAGACTTTCTCCTAAGCATTTGTGGAATCTTTTTCTGCTCACTATACTAATAGTCCATATGCATGTGAAGTCAAATAACCTAGAGAATGTGATCATAAAGATGTGTCTTTCTTTTAATTTTACAGTTTCTCAAATTCACTCATTCTGATTACGTGAGCTCTGTCTGTGGGTAACTAGTTTGTGAATAGATTAATTCAAGGATTATTAAAATTCTGAGCTGTGATTAATCATTTGATTGGAACAGAGAAGTCACATGTTTTTGGTTATCACAGGAATGCTAATAGAGAAATCCTAAGTGGAGAACGATCATGAAACACCATGTTTATGGGAACACTGCAACAAATATTCACAGTGATTATTGGTGTATCTGCTTAAATTCAAATAAATGAGGGTAGAAACAAGTAGTGTATTAGAGTGAAGGGGTATTTCAATTACCAAAGTAATAAACACCGAAAGAGATGTCATATTATTTACCGCATTTTCATTTCTTAACACCACACACCTCAAACACTAATAAACTAAATAATAGGCATTAAGATAATTTTGAGAACTAACAGTGAAAACATAATTTTAACTTACAGTGGAACACAAATCAGGATCTTTAGATTTTGGCTTTTCCAGCTTCATCAACTGACCTGGAGGAGTACATCCTAACTTTACATGTGGATAGCATGATGATTTATAAGTCACTTTAGGACGGGAAAACAAAGGCTTATAATACCAACCCCCAAACTTCTGAATCTATCTCATAAGTAATTTTCATGTTTAACTACCTTCTTAGCCCTATGATTGCCTACATGATGGCAATAAGATGATTTTAAGTCCTATAATTTTCACATTATTTCATGTAGACTGTATTCAGGTCTATTTCTTAAAATTGTAAGCTATCTCATGGTTCCAAAATTTACTTTTATAGTGTCATGGTAAGTTCACCAAATATATATCCCATGATCTGATTTCTAAATACTCAATCCATTCCTCGTTGAAATGTGCATTTTAAGCACAGGGCAACATAAAAATAATGTAAGTATGGGGTTTGGAATTAATTTTTAAACATATATAGGAAGAAATTATAATTACCTCAGAATGATTTTCAATTTAATTTTTTATATAATGATGTGTGACAACATTGCCCCAGTAATAAGACAGTAAGAGACAAAATTAGGAAATATTATTATACTGATGATGCTACTGCTATTTACAGGTCAAACATGAAATTTTGAACACAAACCACCTGACTGAGACTGTGAGTCTTCTGAGGACCAAATCCCACTTGCCCACTCTGTGATCCAGATGTTTCCAGTATCACAATTTTCTTTGCTGATTTATAAAATACATTATTTAATAAAAAGGCCTTTTTAATTAGCCAGGACTTTAACCTCTTTATTGAAAGTGGTGACAAATTATGAAAGGCAATACACAATTTTTCTAGCTTTAGATCTTGTACTCTATTCTTCCTAATAATCCAAAACAGAGATGCCTCTATGCTGTCCTTCGAGCACACGTGGGAAGGTTACCTAGATTTCCAAATTTTTTTCCTTAATTCTGAAATGATTGAGGACTAATCAGGATTTTTGTCACAGTAATTTCATTGGAAGTGTGAAAAAATATCCTTCACAGCCTCCTCAACTACCACGACTGCCTCGGCAAAAGCCTCAGAGTGGACATATTTATACTAACAAAGAACGCCTCTTGGTGGGATAGTTTATCTTATTCATGGAACCAGTGGGAGTTCTGTCCTTATAAAACCTCTCTTGCTAACATAAGGCACATTTTTTCAAGAATGCTTTTCTGATGTGAATATATCAGCAAATATGTCTTAGTGTAAGTCTTTAATTCAATTAGCAATTAATACTATTCAAGCCTTAATGCTTTTACTGGATAAATTAATATTAACTTATATAATGATTACAATTAATTATAGGAAAATTTTACCTCATATTCAAACAAAGTTTTAATAACCTTCCTGAAATTTCCAAAGGTATTGTATGTATGTATCTCAAGAATTGTCTTGAGATTCAGTATTTTTTATCTTGTCTTTTTTAGAAGATGATTTTTCTAATACTTAAAGTCTTACTAGACCTTTTAGAAACATTCTAGGTTATGTCTATACATCTTCCTTTCTGTTTTTTGTGACTGCCTAATTTGTCTTTCATCCTACTGATGTCATTTTAGCTTAAAAAATTATGTTGCTTGGGGGGAAAACAGAAGTATGTTTTCCTACTAAGGTAATTTCGATTTACCTGGTACCTAAATGGATACCCTTGTATATCAGGAGACAAAGTCATCAGAAGCAGTTCCCTTTCCACACATATGTTTGAAATCTCATTTTGTTGCTGTGCTTCAGGAGAAATATTAGCTCAGTCACACAGATGTCTATTTTTCTGAACTTTTTCTACTGTAGTTCAATGCAATTACAATCCTTGCTTTCCAATTACAGGTGAAAGATACTCAGTTTCAGTTATTTACTCAGAGTTCATATGGGACCATTCAGGAATGTCTCTGTTGTATAAAAATACATCTTAAACACAGATCTTTAAAACCACTTGTAAGTTTTTGAGAGAAAAAGTATCATTACACAATATACCACAAAAGGACCAGTCCTCCATTGTTTTGAGGTCAGAATAGAAAATGAAATTTTCTAGATGAAATTTGAAGTCTAGAAATTAAACATAATAAATACAATAAATAAATATCAGTCTTATTAGAAAATATTAAATAATCAATGACCTGATGAACACTAGAATATTTTGTGAAGAAAATGATGAGCATTTGATTGCATTTACTAAGAAATGGTTTCCATGAAAGCAAAAATATTAACTGTTGAGAAATAAATTCTTTGGTGGTTTAAGTTATAGCTCTTCACAAGGCACCACTGAAACCCTTTACTCCAAATAATGCTGGGGAAGCTTAAAAGTGGAAAACAGGTACTGAGCACCAGCAAGCATCATCCAGATGAACTAAAAAAAAAGCAAGAAAGCTCCTCCAGGAACAACTTATATTTGCTGCCATGAAAATAACAATAATGTGTCTAGGAAAAAGTCACATGTCAGTAAAGACATTCAGGAAAAAGAATGCATTAGTGAAGGACAAAATGAACAAATTTTAGCTAAGAGAGAAAGGACATATGCTGTGCTTGGTCTGACTTGCAAATACAATGTGTCAGGGGAAAATTTCTGGCATAAAGCAAAAATTAATAAGTAATGAGAGCTGGTACCCAAGCCCCACTAGATGAATAAGAAGGTCCTAGTGGGGAGCAAGAAGCTTCCAGGCAGCCTCTAAGGGCAGGGAGTTCTTTCCCCAGCCTTTTTGAAGGGAAGGACTGGAAGTCTTGCTGCAAGACCCCACTCCTCTGAGCAGCAGGCCTGGGTGAAGAGGTCACAGGGACCAGAACACCATTAACTTGATTTTCCTCTGTAACACAGAACATGAGGCTTTTATAAACCAATTCTAGTGAACTGAAGCATAGATGCTTTCTGTGCATTTTTTTCTCTGAAAAAAAATTACATTTTTTGCTGTAATAAGAATTGTCCAAATTTTACTTTTTTACCCCTTATAATATATACTTAGCTTCCAGTCATTCTGCATAAATTTGTGGTACTCACATTTCAGTTTCCTCCAGGCTAACACCCTGCAATTTCCCATTGCTACTAAAGGATATTTAATTTTAATACCACCTCACTCCCTCTAATTTAATCTGTAAATACTCATTTCTTGCAGCTTGATTCCTCTTCTCCCTTCCTGCAATGCTCTGTGATGAGGTCCCAGGTTACAGATGCCAAACCCACCCAAGTGCTGTTGAGGAGAGTGTTAAAGCAGTGAAGCTGGTGGAGAAACAAGAGCGAACACTGACTGAAGAAGCTGCAGTGAAGTGACATGTTGATAACTTAAACCTTGTATCCAGAATTTGAAGCATTTCAGTGCCAAAAAAAGAAAAAAAGTGTGAAAAAAATAACATGAAAGAATAGTATCAGACTATATGCAATAGTTCTAGGAATACTTAGTATTTAGGAATAGTTTAGTCAGTCTGAACTAAGTCAGAAAGCAGTGTGGGAAAAATCAGGGTGAAATATGATCACTACCCCTCTTAGGAGGGTCAAACCCAAAGTAAGAAAAAAAATATTTTGAAAGTCAGTGCATGCAAACAGGAACAGTGGATTAAACCTGTGCACAATCAAACCTGCAGCCAAGTATCAGGAAGAATTTTCTCCCTGTTAAGATGTCAGATCACAGAGCTGTCTCCCAAGGGACATGGTGCAAGGAGCTTCACTGTATGAGTCATTCAAAATTAGACTGAAACAAAGCACCTGCATATACCTCAGGCAACATAGCTTCGTTGGCAGGCAGACAACCTCAATGACCTAACAAGACTTAACCAGATTTCCTTTCTGTCATTCCATTTAATTTTAGTCTGCTCATATTAAACAAAATGAGAAAAAATAGCATTGCGTGTAGCAGTCGTGTATTTCTTTCCTCAAGTGATTCATTACAAATGAAAAATACATAAATTGTCATAAATATTCAGACATTTGATAGGTAAATCTGATGACTAGCTCTGGTTTGGGTTATTATTTAAGAAGTTATTTTAAAACATTCCCCCTTTCCCCCCTACTGAAATGACAAATTTTTCCTCGCCAGAAGGTGAGCCAGCCAGGGGTAATCAAATACATAAACAAGATTTAGTTATACCTGGGATGATTATGGTTAGAGCATTTATTTTTGGACTCCTACTGCTTGAAATATCTACCTTTTCAGACACTTCTTAAGAATGCCAAAGCAGAAATGGTAGCAGCAGAAAAGAAGACAGTGCTGATAAGAAAACACTTGTGTCTGAGCAGCAAGACATTCCAAATTTGCTCCCCTGAGCTTTTCAGCATGTATTTCAGAGGACTTAATACCTAATTTGCCTTTTTTTTTTTTTTTTTTTTTTTTTTTTTTTTTTTTTTTTTTTTTTTTTTTTTTCCCCAATTCCAGCTACCATGGGCTAAACAGAGAAAGGAGAAGATTTAGCCTTAAGCTTTGGGGGAATTTAGAGGAAAAGAACACAGAGGAAAAAATATGATTAACTGATTCATAACTCACTTCTGATATTGAAATTCACTTCACTCTCCTCTTTAATATTATTTATAGTTATTTTTCATGATTGAAAAGGAATTAACATATCTGTAAGTGTACACTGCAGAATGTGGGGGAGAAAGCAGAATGGCAAAGAAGAGTTCAGTGTTCTCAAAACAGGGATAACAGGTAACTTCCACTGCAGAAACCCAGTACCTCTTGGGCTGGCACTGAGGATATTAAATATATGCATCATATTTTCTGCTTGAAGAAAAGCAAATAAAATATCAATATTAAGGAAGGAGGAAAAAAAAAAATCCAAGTACACAGTGGCCTAGTATTCTGACCTCAAAACTATACACGACTTTAAAACACATTTTGAAGTTAAAAAAATGGAAACCTGATCTCCAGTTTGAGTTTTACATGAACCCTTGCATAGGAAGTGACTAAACCAACATGGCTTCATTCAGCTTAGCACAAGAATTTTACATTTGCAAGGACTGATGTAAGAGTAAAATCAAAAATCAACTTGTACTTTTTAAACAAAATTTTTAATGCCATTTCACACATTGTAGTCTGTCCTGCATAGCCTCTGGAAACTTATGGAAAAGTTCAATACTTACAGGTCATATGTAATATCTCCCAGTCCTACAAGGGAACTATGTTGGATATCAGTCACACTCAAGGACATATCAAAAATGAAAAGGGCAGCAATTATGTTTAGACCATTGAATAGCTACCAAAGCAAAGAGTCATGTAAAGGAAATCCAGTACTGACATAAAACTGAATGGTGTTGCCTTATAAGGAAAAAAAAATACAGAAATTAGAGATAATTTTCTATGTAAATGAGAAGTGATGTTCTAGAGCAATATTTTCATATGAAATAAGAACAGGATATTCTATGATTGTGAGATAGAGCTTGATAAGTTTACAACAGCAGAAGTCTGGAATCCCTTAGAAAGAACAGGATGATGTAGAATGAGAGAGGAGGTTCTGGTGTCCAAAGCATGTGACCAAAAGCACACAGTATGTGTCAAGGATGGCCAAACTGAGAGCTTTAAACTGGTAATTACAGGAGTGGTGGAGATTCCTCAAAAAGCAAGTGAGCAAGTTGAAGATGTAATAGACAAGGTAAGAGCCAGGGGAGATGGGAAGAGAAGTGACATAGAAATCAACAAAACCAATGATGATGTGGAATCACTTTAAGCATAGGTCCATAAAGAAGTGGGTGCTCACGAAACAACCTTGAGACTATTCTGGTGAATGAACATGTCTGGGTGCCCCTCTGAAATGCTTGACAATAATGGATATGGCATGGGCAAACCAACAAGAGGAATCTGAATACCACAAGCAGTTACAGTCATTGAGCTAATGGAGACATGATGCATTAGCAACTAAATTTCTGAAATTACTGGGTACAGACTCTCTTGGAAAGACAGGCTGGGAAGGTGAGGTAACTTTTTTGTGAGACTGCAGCTGGAATGCCTGCTGTTCTGCCTGGGGATAATGTATCGGTGCATTGGTTATTCTTCCCCAGTTTTGCTGAACTTTATGAGTTTACTCTCAGCCTAATTCCCCAGAATGTTCCGGTCCATTTGATCGTAACACAATTGTGCCTATATTAGTCACTCCCAGTTTTGTATCATCTACACACTTGTAGAGGGTAGACTGTCCCATTTTCTGGATCATTAGTGATGATGCTTGAGGAAGAGTATTGGTCCCAGGATCAATCCCTGGCATAACACCACCAGTGCCTTACCTCAAACCTGACTTTGTACCACTGACCTCAACCCTCTGGACCTGGCTGTTCAGCCAGTTTTCAGTCCTCCATCATAGTGCTCTCTTGTCCATATTTTGACAGCTTGTCCATGAGAGTGTTGTTGCAAACAGTGTCAAAAGTATTGTTAAAGTCCAGGTAGGAAACATTTGCTGCCCTCTCATCATTCACAAAGATGGTCACTATGACCTGAAGAGACACCTTCTAGCCTAAGCAATTCTGTGAGGCTGTGATCTTGAGTGTGACCATCTGTGTGTGCCAGACAAGAAGAGCAGACGGACTGTGGCAATCTGTGTGTCAGATCTCAGATAGCCACTGTAGTGCCAAAGTGGTTGGCACTCCGTAATATCAGGTTACTGATATGAATAAACCTGGAACCTGACCCCCACCTGCCAGGCTTCTTTTGCAATCCTAGGGAATGTTAGAACTGACTTCCTCTGAATTGATGCTCATCAGGGCTATTGATGGAAATAGTAGCTCATCTGTACCCAACAGACTGAAATACTGATGTGTTTTCCTGTCCTGTGTTTGATCATTAGCCATGGAATACAGGCCCTGTTCTGCTAAGGGCCTCTTCTGGCATCTTAAACAGATCTTCAGCTTTATAGGAGTGTTCACCTCATCTGCTTAACTCCTTCAGCAAGTGCCCTGTAATTTAGTGCACCCAAAGTTAAGCACTGAAATTCTCCATACAGAGAATATAGATTCTAAATGCAGAGAATAAAATTAATTGAATGCCTATAGGGCATGATATGGAGCACTAAAGACTTTAATTTACATAAATATGTGAATAACCCCTCAGTCACCTTTCAGTCACATGCAATTTTTCCTGGTGAATTCCTCACTCAATCATACAATGAAAATGTCCAGAATGACATGAAAGAAGGATATTCAATGTTTATTTTTATCTGAAAGCTGTGTGTCTTCACAACCCGTATCATGCAAAATTTTGCAGTTGATAAAGTAGAGGTGCTGTGAAGAATGTTTTCAATACCTAATAAAAAAATAAAAAAGAAGGCATATCTGGTTTGTTTTACCTTATTCTGCCTTGATGACATATTTAGAATGTGACTTCTGAAAGTAAATGCTATCTCACAAACCAATGTATTTCTAAGCATCTTTAAAATGAGGAATGGAAATAATGAAATAAAGCAGCAAAGGAAAGTAATTATTTTGTAAATTGCAGGTCAGCTGCATGAAGACCACTAATAAAATATATCACTATGCTTTCCCCATAACATTTTTTACAAATAAAGATTATACTTATAAGTTGAAAAGTTATGGCAGTGCTGAAAACAGTGGAAACAGCAACCTGCCATTCAAACAACAAAACCTTTACCTCCTCTCCCCCTCCCTGCCCTATACATTATTTTTCTATACATTAACAGCATTTTGATAGGACAACGCATTTATATGGGGAAAAAACCTTTCTCAAAATAATTTACTATGTGATGTTTCTTCCCGAATCTTGCTTATCTGATTGGATTGCCATACTCCAAAAAGGGTCTCTTGAATTCATATTAGCTGTTTCACCATTTGAAGACACATGTGAAAATTAGGCTCTCTACAAACCATGTACCATTAAGATAAATATTCCAAACACACTATATACTTAAAATGTAGAGAAATCTTGGAATTTTCAAAAACCAGAATTATTTTCCTTAGGAAAAGACATTGTCTTTTAGTCTTTTGCTTGGAATGATTTTTCCCCCCCTCTGTGACTTTCACTGACAAAAGCAGTAGTACCATAGGTCAAAAATAGTTCAAGATACAGGAAATTACTCATAACTGATAAAACTAAGAAAGCATACAGAATTTAGCTAAACACTGCCTAAAGTCCAGGCAGGCTCTGCTCCAGTTGATTCAATCCAAGCTTCAGCATAGAAGATAATACCAAATTTTCAGCTCATAGTCCCTAAAAATATTTTCCTCTGTGTTTGCATGAAAGGTGAGGCAAGAGGATTATTGTGCCATGGTCAGCTCAGCCTCCTCACAAAGCACCTCTTGTTGACTGTGTTCCTGTTAGTGGTTTCAGCCTCACTCTCCAGTACAATCCCAGTAAGGAAAATGCAAAAGCACCATCCGTCGTATGGGCTGCAAACCAAACTTTTGCTTTACCCTAACCAAGCAGGCATACTTGCCTTTGTCTCAAGGTTATTCATTTAGGTAGAACAACCACTCTAGCATTGAAGGTAACCCCTTAATATGGGGGTTGCAATGAAGCATCAAAGGCTAGGAGCAGATACTGTAAAGGCAGTGCCAGGTGAGATTATGAAGGCAAATTGTTAAATACTGCTACAGGAGCAACTCCTTCATTTCTATCACTTTGATTTCCTTACTTTCTCTTTCCAGCTAAATTTTGCCACTGAGCATATAATCATGCACATCTTCGTACCATCTGTCTTTCACATTTTTTACAGCTGAGTCAGTCAGAGTTTTAATTTCAATTTTCATCGATCAAGAGATTTTTTATCCTGTCTCACACAGAAAGGTAGAGATTTTCCAAAGATAATAACAGTTTCAGTAGCCTGCAGAAGATTTTCTTTCTATTTCTTTTAGCTGTGGAGTTTTATGCTCAACAGAGTAGTATCCAAATACAGCTGGGAACAATATGACAACAAAACATGTGCTAGGGATTACCAACAGAAATACCTGCAACCAATATCTCCACAGGGAGGTGAGACAGAATTTTTCTCAAAGGACTCTCAATTATGAAGTTACAACAGCCAGTGGCTTTTGGTTAAGTCTAACTTCTAAAGAAAAATTTATGCCTGACATATCCCAAGGGCCAGCTTGGTGAGGAGGGTGCTCTTTTTCTTGTCACACTCAGCCTACCCACAGCAAATGAAGTGCTCCTCAAAACAGTGATAGTGCAGGATCTGCTCCAGAGCCTGTGCCCTCTGCCACAGAGTCTCTAAGGGGCCTGGCACATACTGGGCAAGGGAGGAGGAAAGACTCACACATTCCTCTTTGTCTCTGTGTAAAAGCCTTTCAAAGCCTTATCTCAGAAGACTGTTAATGCAATATTTTGTGATAACGTGCGGCCTATCCTGCTTATTGTAGTAGATAATAAGAAACCACCTTGCTTTGGATAAGTCCCTTGGAGTTATTATGAACTGCAGTGAATATAATTATCTTTAAAAGAATGTGTTAAAAATGCTGACAATAATATAGTTCATGCCAGGATCTCTGTTTGAAGGTTTTTTATTTGTGAATTAACTTTCCTAGTGAAGCTTTAAGCGATGAAATCATTCAGTTGCTTTCATTTTAACATCTGGTTATTAAACTAACATACCATATTTCTTATTAAATTGAGTAAGAAAGCAGTTGTGAACTATACCAGTTCCAGATCTTCCCAGTGGTGGAATCTACCAGCTTCTCAGAGACAACTACACTCCCAGCTGCAAGAGCCATTCAATCCTCACTGTATTTACCCACCTTTTAAACACTTTGACACTTTTGACTAATTTACCAGCAGCCTTTTACTCATCACAGCACCCATCTCTTTCCCTTCCTCACTTATTTTCCATACTGACATTATTTTCCCACTTGCATAACTCCTTACTCAACTCAGCATTTGCTTCACCTTTTCTGTTCTTGTTAGCACCTGGTCTTACAAAATCTCTTTGTATCTCCTGCTGTTCCTGATGTGCCCTCAGGAAGAATTATTTATAGCCAAACTATGATGTCACTAACTTCAGGCAGATGAAGTTGGAAGGGACTTGCAGAGATCATTTTGTCCAACCTCACTGCTTAAGGGGGGTCATGCAGCACAGGGTGCTCATGGCCAGATGGCTTTCAAATATCTCCAAAGATGGAGACTCCACAACCTCCTTTGGCAACCTGTGCCAGCACTTGGACGCTTTGACAGTAAAAAGCATTTTATGATCTTCAGACAGAACACGTGTTTTTGTTTGTATCCATTGCCTCTTCAATACCTCTGTTTATCTCTTCCTCACTGCTTTCATCTCTGATGTTTCAATGTACAGCTTGTGGTCACCCCTGGGCCAGCCACAGAGGAGCTCACCCTCCCTCGGAGGGTTGACAGCATGGAAGCTGTCTCTGAGCTTCAAGCTCTCCCTCAGGGGGTCTCTCTAGAAGACTTCCCTTTGCTCACGGTGAGCAAGAATGACACAATCCCATGAGCCTTTGCAGGTATGCTAATTCTTTGTTTGTGATTTGCTATTACCCTAGCTCCTGGTTTCTGCCTTCCCCTGATTGGATGATTTTGGATCCCTTCCCTGATTGGTTGTTTTCTCAATCCTTTCCCTCATTGGTTCAAATTGCTGACCCCGCCCACTCCAAGCCATATAAAACCCTGCATTTCTGAGCCCTCGGGGTCTTTCAGTCACCAGTTCCTGTTCTAATAAAGAAGCCCCTGAAACTGGAAGATCACCTCCTGCTCCTTCTATCCTGCATTGCCTGAGAGGAGCTTGGCTGCTGAGCTGCTCCTGCAGCCCTCACAACTGAGCTGTATCCCTGTGGTGCGCCTGTGCCCCGGACACCACGAGCGTCTGTTTAAAGCCGCTTCACCCGGAAGGTCGTGGCACACAGAAGAGCCAGCAGTCTGCGACACAGCGGTGACAGCAGTCAAAGCACTGGTGCAGGGACATCCACTGCTTGGCATTCAGCTGGTTTCCCTCACTGACTGCTTTTGTCAATTGCTCTTCACGTTACAATACATTCATAAATTCTCAAAAGAAAGGGCTTTATTTTTTCTCTGCCTCTGCAGTAGCTATGCAATGGTTTCCAGTTTTCTTAGGTTCTCTGATACCACAAATACAAATAGAAACAATTCTTTTATATAAAGCTCCTAAAACCTTATTAGGGAAGAGCATTCATATACACAAAACATGAAGGATGAACAACAGTACAATTTCCCTACAATTGAGCTCAATATCTGTGGAAGACCCACAAATGTTTCTACCTATGGACAGTAAAAGTTTTTGATTTCTGGTCACCAATTTGAAAGTTTAATATTCTTATCAGGCACATTGTTATGCAATTCAGAAGGCCTTCAAGACTTTTTTTTTAGTTGTAGATTTTTTTCTCCCATAGTCCTGAATTCACTGACAGAGTATGTAAGATAATTTGGTGGTGAACTTAGACCAAGGCAAGGTTTTTGTCTTTGCATTCCTCTGATCTTCAGCAGCCTTGAGGATGCTCTAAACTATGTCACATATCAACCTGCCTTGGTCATGGCTATCTTGCATCCTATCTCTTCCCGGTGATGACTGAGGCAGATTAGACTTACCCTTAACTGAGTCTGGAATCACAAGTCTCTGAAGAGCCACTCATTTTCCAGACTGTGGCACTTCTCCTGCACTACTTTCAGTGCTGATGAACTTTCTTTATGCAGGCATAGTTTTCTGCTGCATCAGTAGTGTCTTTTAAAACTTATTCTAGATTCTTGGCTATTTTTTCTCTATGCACAAAATAAAATAAATGTAAATGTAGGTCATCACCTGTTCTTTATATTTAATTCTCTAGCAACATATTTGACCTTGATTTCTGATTGCTTCTCCAATTTTTTTTTGGAAATACAAGAAGAACCTTCCATTGGCCAAAATGTAGTTCTATTTATGCTTTCATTTACACAAGGTAAAACATAGCCATTACTTTTGAAAAAAGTGTATACCAAATATACATATTTCCCTACACTTGAAAGGTTTTGTTCATTTTTTTTTTAATATCTTCAGGGTTATTTTTTGTTTTGTTTTTAATCAGAAACTCCTTGCTTTGAAACACAAACACTTCTAGTGCATGTGGTCTTTTGGTCTTTTATCTTGCTTTAATTAGCTCACTTGGGAAGTAATGTAACTCTGTTGCAGAAAAAGCTGTATCAGTAGCTGAATCCTTCTTTTCAATTAACCATACAAATTCAGGCCTTCTTCCCACACTCATACTGCATTATTTCACACTTGGCACAACCTACTTCTTTCAAAGTCCTTCATTATTTTAAGGTCATCCTGACAGGATGCTTCCTGTCTTACTTTGTGCCAGCAGGCAGAAAGATGCACACTTTTTTTCACCTGTCTGGAGTCCACCATAGCAACCATGGCCATGGTTGCATGCAGGACTGGAAAGCCTGACAATACCTTGCTACTGAAACAGAGTAATCAAAGTGAGATTAAAAGAAAAAACAAAACAAAACAAAACAAACCCCACAAAAAAAAACACCACAAAAAAAAAAAAAAACCCAAAAAACCCAAAACAAACAAAAAACCACCCCAAATTCTTTCCAAGGCCATAACATGGAATTTTTAATGTCTTGCTGCAAAGCAATTTCTGCTAAAAAAATAGAAATACAGAAACTGCAGTCCTTGCTAGTATAGAGAGGCTTCATATTGATTTAATAGAACATTCTGCAAAAAAAGGATTCCTTTAATGGCCAATCTTTTACTCCCAGAAAACTCCTCACTGCAGGTGTGTCAGGAAGGCAGAAGCATGGACAGGCAAACAAGGAGAAATAGAGAATTGTTTCCTGAATACACAGGGCAGAATTAGGAAGGCCAAGGAAAAGGTGGAGCTGAGATTGCTGAAGCACATGAAGAGCAACAGGAGAGGTTTCCACAGCCACAGCAGCAACTAAAGGAAGACTGGGGAGAATGTGGGAGATTGTGATAGGTGACCAAGAGATGGAGAGTGTAGGAAAGAACAACCTGTGGTAGGGAAGCATGAAGGACTCGATATCTTCATTTTCTCAGCCTTAACTGGCAAAGTCTGCTGCTCACTCCCAGGCTATTCAGGTCCTTGCCTAGGACCAAAGGATGGCAGAGACAGGTACTACCATGGTACAAAAGGAAGGCTCAAATTAAGTACTAATTAGGTCAGCTAATGTGCAAGACATGTGAGAGTCCATAGGAGTGGATAGGATGCACCTGAAGACACCAGACTACTGGCTTGTACTTGTTTCTGGACCATTCTCTATCATGTTTGAAAAGTGATAAGGAGACCAAATACTAGAGAAGACATTTTTTAGTCCTCAAAAAGTCAAGGATTTAGGGAACATACACAGAAAAAACCCATAATATTTTGATTTATAGAAAGATGTTAATAGAGAGGTATTGTGGAAGCATTAGTATACCTTGAGTTGAGAAAATATAACTGCTTCAATACCTTTGGAAAATTGTGAGACTGGGAGAAACAAAAAGAGGATTTTCTCAATTTGCTTTCAAAAGAATCTCCCAAGCACCTTTTGGATTGCAGTGTATAGTATTTAGCAGAATACTATTTGATACAGGAACATTCTGAAGCTTACTATTGAGGAATATAAAATATAAATGTGTAGTATCCAAGAGAATATAAACTCTATAGCAGCTTTACAAAAACATAACAGCATGAGAAATACATGTAAACTGGCTATAACAAACATTGTGTCTTTCCAGTAACGTACTGAAAAACGGAGAGCTCTGTAACAGAGAAATGTAGATAAACATTTCTGCAGCATACAGAACGATTTGCAATTTGAATGTTAAATTCTTTTACATCTTTTTCATGCCTGCAGGTACATGTGGCTTATCAGTGTGATAGCCTGGTTAGTCAGGCTATACAGTTTGATTTTTTATAACACTGTTTGCATTTAAACTAAAGCTACACAATATGTACTGCAGGCAAAGTTCACTTAGAAATGTAACTGAAATGCAAACATGAACTGGTTGTAACCTGTTTTATAAAAAAACCCCCATGATCAAAACCTAATGTGTCACACAGCATTAGTATATACTATACTGAAGAATACAATACTATACTACAGCCTTTAATTAATCCTTCTGCTAGTGCAGGAATATTTCTACTAATGACTACTTTTAAAGTTTCTAAGAGATGAAACTTGTATCTACATCTCTGGAGGTTATTCTAGGTTTTAAAACACATCAGTGTGAGAATTTCTTTTCCCCCAATATTAAATTGAAATATTAATCTTTTCCAGCTTCATTACATTAGCCCTGGTTATTTAGTTGCCCAACTTTGAATTATCTTCATTCATCCATTGGGTTCACACATTTTAAATTCCCTGAGCTTCTCAATCATTACTCAACAAAACCCTATCTGATGAGTTCTCTAAATTTATTCCCTACAGCTCCCCTGGTAATTTGCATTACTTTTGCCTGGGCACTTCAGTTTGTTAACACTTTTCTCATATTAACTGCACAGAATTCTAAAGATTAGGGCTGAGCTGATACATGGTCAACCCAGATTGGGAAAAGGCAGGAAGGCAAAATTTCTTTCTTGATTCCCCTGTAATTGAGCTCCTCTTGGTGCAGATCTAGGCTTGATACAAAATAAAGTATGCTGACAGGTGTTTCAGTGAGCCTGTTTTAGCAGACAGGGTTTCTGGAGCACTCAGACCCCGGTAATTTGTGCTCTGTTGTACCTGGTCCTGCTCTACATCCTGGGAACACACATGAGTAAAGGAGAATGCAGTCTACCTGGTGAACACATCCTTCTGATTTTCTTGGGAAAGTTAGCAGCCAGTAACATTTAAAGCAAGTCTGAGGTGTGAATAAATTTCTGCTTGTAGCAGTCACAGAATCTCAACAAATTCCAAAACAGATTAAGTCAATGTCCTGTTGAACTACACAGCCCCAGCCAGCAGAACTATGAGTTCTACCAAGGCACACATGACTGGCTTAGTCTGTGTCCTTCTGCCTGACAGATGTGATTGAAAGGAGCACTGAACATTTGTAGCAGCAGCCTTCTTCTTAGAGGGTAGAAATGAGCTGAGACACAGACTTCTTGTTTGTCACAGCATGAAAAGGGTCCTGGCTTACTGCTATTTACAGTTCAGCCATCCTGACTCCAACTATTCACAGACTCTGGCTGCAGCAGCTCCTGCTGTAGGTTTCCCTTGCAGCCTCTGACTGCTGGGTATTTCCTGCTAAACTATGGCTGCAGGTATTGGTTTGCAGACTGACTGCAGGCTTTTACCTGGCTAGACTACAACTGCAGGTTCTAACAACAGGCTCTAAGTGCAGACCCAGACTGACCTCACAGCAGGGATTATCTCTCCCCAGGATCCTTCTGCTTCATAATCCGCCCTCTTCCTCAAGGTTCCACTTCCTTCACAATTCCCCCTCACCAGCAAACCCACTCCCTTTTATCACACTCATCTTTACTAGATACAGCTGTCACTCATCAGGGGTGAGGCTGTATTGGGTAATAAACACAGCTGTTGCTTATAAGGGGCAAGGAGAAGGTGTATTCCCTTCTCCTACAGACATTGACTCAGAAGGAGCACCAGCTAGTACCCCGGTACAGCCAGAAAGGGCCCAGAACCCTCCCCCTTGGCCGCACAGCTGTCTGACAGGCCAGGCAGGGAGCTCAGCTGAGATGCTGACTGCACCACAGCTCAGATGCTGACCACACCACAGCTCCCACTCACACACTGCTAAACTCACACACAGATCAAGTGTATCCATGGCTATCTGCTGGGCAGGGGATGGAGCTGACAGATGCTCCTGGAGACAGGGATAATTGCAATGACTTGCTTTTCTTTCAGTTGAACCCTGTTAGAAGCTGTGGGGAAGCCAGTGATCTCCTGGATTCCTCTGGAAGTACACAGGATGAAGGATGGTCAGATCTTTGGGTGAGGATGCTATCTGTTTAAAGGCTGAATGGCTCCACTCTCTGAACTTCATGAGTAAAACCATATTCCTTAAGTTTCTATTTCCTGGATGCCTGTGGGAAGGGCCTTGACGTATACTGACACATGTGGCCCCCAGGTGACATTTTTGAATGCTATATTATGATGTACATCTGGATGTTATCTTTTCTTATTGGTTGCATTCTTGAAGTAGATCAAAACTAACTATATCTTAAATTTCTATGAAAACATAGTATTTGTCTATTTGCATGATCTGCAGCCTCAGGTATCTGTAAGCTTCCCAGCAGTGTCAGCAGTGCTGTGGAGGATGATGACCAGCCATGGACCCACACAGGGCAGGACCTTCTAACCATAAACCTTGTGTCTAGCCACACACCACAAATGTCAATTATCAAAATAATGAGCATTTATGCAGCCTCAGAACCGATATAAAATATACATTCTGCAACACTACTCCTACATTTCAGAGTTTAAAAATGCACTGTAGAAATTATGAAAGTCACCCTTTACAATGGAATAGTATAATTTTTAAAAGCAGCTGTTTTTCATACAAAGAGGAAATAGTATGTATTCAATTTAATTTCTTCCTTATCATTTCCTGGAGAAAATGACAAAATAATTAAATAAAGTTTAAAAAAAGAAGTAAATGTGATGTTTTATGACTTAAAATGAATTTAAAAAATAGACAGGATTCCTCATACATGTTAATATAGTCACTGCCATTAATTTTTGAGTTTCTGAACATTTATGTTCTTTGCATTTCATATTTATTGATGAAATACAACTCTTGTCTCTGCTTCAAGAACAAGAGAGGAAACGCAACGAAACCCCTAGAATCTTACTAATAAAGAACAGGTTTAAGAACCCAATCAGATCAAGAAGTCACTGACTGTATCTAAGATTTCTTTTCTTATTTGTTGACCTAAATGTTGAAATATCCATAGTTTTCTGCTCTCTGAATATAGGGGTGAAATTTTGTCACATTAATATGAGATCTACCTCTTCAAGTGGTACTTTCAACAGGAATATGATTTTTACTATTAAGTATCTCTGTTCATTCTTTTATGCCCTTGAAAACACCTTCTGCTGTTAAAAGACATGGCTTTTGAAGGACTACTATTTTTATCTCTATGCATCTATCCTCATGAATCCTTTGTTTTCCATTTTAAATCAGAATATTTCATTAACTACTGTGCTTAGGTCTTAGGAGGGTATCATTTTATTATCTTTATGTTGATTAATTTCCTTTGTATCCATCTGCTGTGAAGTGCTCAGGATGTCCTGCACACAAGGGAACACTGCATACAGTAAGTGGGTGGAATTTTTGAATACCTTACAATTTTTACAAGGAAGAATGGAATCAAAACTACTGGAATCAAACACCATTTTTATAAAACCATTTTCACCACAAAGCAGTAATTAAAATCTCCATTGCCTACATGGAACAGTCCTTAACTCATTTTTAAAATTTACAGATATTAAAATGAAATGTTAATTGAAAATGCATTAGCTGAAGAGAAGGGTTTTGATCATCTAGGCTAAATTTGGATTGAGAGAAGAAATAAAAGACTATGTCAAACTTAATGTTTTCTCAAGGAGACAGTATGGGGACTGTCTCCAGGTGAATGGAATCAGAGCACCTCCCAGTGTTGCTTATGTGCCAGTTTTTGGAAGAGTCACAGGCAAGACATTGGCTGTGACCCACATTCTCTTCCCCAACGGAGCTCATTATAATGTTGACCCCCTAAAACTGTGCCTACGACAACTGGAAGTTCTATCCTTGAATAATCAAATAATACAAAACACTAAGGTTTCACCCATGGGATGTATTCAACCTGTTTTTTTTGAGACATAATAATTACAGATTTCTGGAATGTTAGGGAAATCCCAGCTAACTCACAACCTTCTGGCAAATAATACTCCATCAGTGAAAAAAAAAAAAAGGTGAAATTCTGTACTCTTTTAGGCCAGCTGGAAATTTACCATGGAATTCAGTGGGGTCAAAGAGAGTCAAGGACCATGTAAGTGGTTAAATAGCTTCAGTGATCTTGGAATTTCCACCAGTGAATGAATTTAAGACAATTCTAAACAATCAAACAACTAATAAAAAGTGGATTTTTGACAAAATTAGTGACACAGTAACTAAAATAAATGATTTTCATGGAATAAATTAAGGACTATTATATTAAAAACAAATAAGATGTGTTTTACAAAACAACTGTTACAGAGATTTTCTGAGGAAAACAAAATTTTGATAGGAAAAGAGTTCTACTTAGTGGATTAATGGTAAGTGTACTGATCAAATTAGTTTGTGTTCTATTTTTGCCATATCTAACAGTTATGGACAGACTTTTTCATGCTTTCATTTGTTGTATTGTTCCACATTACTAAAATTCATCTTGCTTTAATGTATTTGAAATACATTTCTATCGTTATGGATTGCCAACAACCATGTTTCATTTCTTACAGTATTTATACGCTGAACTTCTCATTTCTGGTACTACCACTACATATGTCACTTTTAAGAGGCAGCTCTACCCGTAGCATGCATTGCACTTAAACTCTTACATTTTTAACACTTCATAATGATGTCTTACTATAACCTTCAATCATGTGCCTTAACATGTCTGGGTTTTGGAAATATTGAAGCTGTTACATTCCTGTTAATGAGTGTAGACCTTCTTAAGCAATATACAGTTTGAGTACATTTTAATTCTACTGATACACTGCACTGGCTAAGAATTTTGTTGATCTAATAAGGAGATGGGAGCAACATTTGATATCAGTGATGCATGAATTTTCCATGCAAGTTTTGACATATTGGAGAGATGATAGCATGCTGAGCTGAACTTCCTACCGGAGAAGTTGTAAAAACCTGTGCACACACACAGACACACAATTTGTCTGTTCATCACAGATTTTGCTATTCTGCATGTTATACACATGACACATTGTGTCAATTCAAGGACCATCTTTGATCTTCATCCCAGAAACAAGGGAAGGAATGTGGGTTATTTTGCTGGGGCATGTCTTCCTGCCTTACATGATTCCATATGGCAGTGGCTTTCATTCTGCACAAGAGCACCTCCTCCTCTGGTTACAGAACCATGGTTATGTCATCTAAATAAGTGTGTTGGATAATGAAGTTATAATTTTGAACCAATTCAGAATTCCTTTAATCAGTACAGTAAATTGAAATTCTACTAAAAAGCAAACAAAGTAAGACCTTTAGGATTTGGTTGTGCTATTATACAAAGACCTTGAAATAAATGTTTGATGTGCTTCAGGCAAATAGCCTCTGCCTCAAATAGCAACGTGCTGGTGTATAATAAATTTTTAATTTTAGATAAATGTGCATAATAAAATTTGTAATTTTATTACAAATTCAAAACTCAATGATAATGTCACTGAAGTTAACCTGACTGACTATTACTCTGAGTGAGATTGGAACTGCTTCTTGTATTCTTTCTCTTGTCCTGCATTGAATAATGTTATTGAGATTGACAGGGTACTTAGCCACAGGTAAACTGCAAAACGTAGCAACTGTTTATATAAGATCATGTATGCTTAAAACAATTAATATCTATAAAGATAGCCTTCTTACCAGAAGTTGCTCAAAAAGACATAACAAGTAGAAAATGTCAAAATAATGTATTTAGTCCTACTGAAATAAAATATTTTCATATTTTTAAAGTGGTTAAACAGATTTGTAGAGTTTTTATCATGAACATACTATTGCTTTTCTACAGTCCTTTGGAATACTACAGTCATTCACAGTTGTCACAAAAGTCGTAGACAAAGAAAGGCATATCCAAAGCCTAAAGCAGTAAGGAGGTCACAGAGTATCTATTTTTAATTCTTAAAAATCTATTTTAAAACTATTAAAAAAAAAAAAAAGCGTGCTTCAAAGAAAAAATAAAAAGAATTATACAACAATACCTTTCTAAGAATATATTTTGCTTTTACTTTTAGATTATATCCTGTCCAGGTTGGAGTCACAACTTTTATTTACTGTAATAGAACAAAACATTTCCGATAGTTTTTACTGTTTTTGCCATTACTATGAGAAAATATCACCCTCCCAACAATACCAGGTACTACAATGATCAGTACAAACACTCAGTGTCAGACAAGTCTGCACTTGACCTCCTTCTCCTCTGGCTTACCTGAATGTTCCTGATTCTCTTTGGAATTCACACAGTAAAAGGTAAATTAACTGAAACAAACCTTCTAGTCAAAAAGTGATGAAAAATATCACACATACACAGTCTGAATTTTTATCACAACTGAATGAGAAATCCCATCTTTAAAACATTTTTTTTGGTAGAGATGAACTGATTCCTAGCAGTTGTGGTTAGAAAACCAGCACAGACTGACCCAGCCACACAGCATAGAAACATCGCTAAATACAGAATGATTTTCTTAAAACAACAACAACAAAAAACAAAACAAAAAACAAACAAACAAAAAACCAAAAAAAACACACCAAAACCAAAGAAATCTTCCAACTAATCTATTAACACTGAGAACTATTTAAAAAGAAGGCTGATTTGTTTCATAAATCTAATAACCAGGAGAGGAAAATTCATCTCTCAGAGTATGTATGCTCAAATAAGTTGCTTTATCTATGCAAGAATGCAAAAATATCTCATCATGAAGGAAATTGCTCTGGTTGGTATAATTTTCACCAGTAAACTTAATCACTGATGTCCTAATGTCCTCAGGAAAACTTGTGACAGGATGATTAGTAAAATTCTTCCCCAAAGAAGGTGTTAGAGTCAAGAATTAACCATGAAACTGGAGGTATAACTTTGCATGGTCATGTTGAAAAGTCTTTGCATGGGAAAACATCTGTAAAACACATATTTTCTGATTTTTTGCCATAAGGCATAGGCAGATAATATATTATCTCGTTTTTTTTTGTTTTGTTTTTTTTTTTTTTTTTTTTTTTTTTGTCATCAGAATGTGCATCTGGTGTTCAGAAAAACTGGGAATCAAAGACAGGATTTAGGCAGAATTGGTATGTTGAGTTTAGTTACTTGTGTGTTTAATTTCTGATTTCTTGGCTTCAGTGAACTTGTCACCTGTGATAAGCAAATGACGTGACAGATGTTGCACAGTCACAGCTCTGGACCTCTCAGCTGGGTCCTCAGCTGGTTTGAGGAGTTATGCAGAATTCCTCAACCAATATTTCACCTTGCTGTCCACTCAGCTCTGGTAGCTGGTATTAAAAGACACATCTCAGTATCCCTAGAGGGACAGAAGAGCACTGTGAATTAATTTACTGCAGCAGTTCCATCTCTACAAACTTGCTGCAAACTAATGAAATTACATGGTCAAGCAATGACAGACTTGTGCTCCATTTAAGCTTCACTAATGTTACTTTCAAACACCTAAGGTAACAAAAAGACACTTCAAGAAGGGCTTGGTATTAAATTAACCTGTGAAAAAAGTAAAATTTTTGTGGTGTATTAATGTTTAGGTAACTTGTACCATTATATGTCAGACAGTGGTGAAAAAAGGAAAAACCTGAAAGATGACATATTTCTTTTATTTGACCTTCTTTAATGGAAATCTTTGTTACAAGTTCTGCATTGATATAACACTTAATGAAAATTTATTTACTGGACAATGGGTACTTTGTGCTGATTTGGTGGGAAAGAATGACCTTCTTTGCTGCTATTTATAACACGCTAATGATTTTTTGGGGTGAATAGCTTCTTATTTATCTTCAGATGCTTTTCTTGGCAGGGACAAAGTCAGGACAAAAAAGTCTTTGTTGTTTTTGGCTATAAGGTGAAAATATGGCGTTGATTTCCGTAAAATGGCTGTACTCACCCAGGTATTCCCATATATAGCGGTCATATTTTTCCTATAAAGGGTGTTCCCTCTAATTCTGAATATTGAACCACTATCCATTACCCATTTGTTTTAAATATTAGAGTATTTGCAAGAATCATATGGTTTGAAACAGTGGATCATTATACTGGTTTTATTAAAATACCCTGCTATGTAACTGCCCACCACTTTACAACAGTTTCACTTTCAGGATAGCTGTGTTTTGGAAATGGTTTAAAATCAGATGAATCATCAGTTCTCCTGGGAAGCAGAGTCATTCAGGAAGCTGCTGGCTCTTTGCTCCATAGACAGCATTTCTAATACTGCCATTAGGACAGCCCCTATCCCTCTGCCATATTACAAAATTAATAAGTTATTTTCAATCATGTTACAAACCCCATAAGACATGACATAGCAAATTCTTCCTCTGTTACTTAAGTATTGAGGTTTCAACTGATATAGGTGGATAATTACAGGATCCCACATGCAAAGGGAAAGTGTCAGCCTTACACCTGACTTCTGTTGTAGAATGTTTGTCCTATGTTAGAAAAGCAGCTGTTTGCTGAAATTCTGTGGAAATGTTCTTGAGTATTTGTTGTAAAGGATTAAGGTGTTCCTGTCCTGTGTATGCAATGTAGTACCATATTTCTCTTAACTGTTATACTATACTAAAATTGCAATTAACCCATCTGCATTTAGCTTTTACAAATGAAAATATTTTCATAATGGCCATATGGCTCTTCACAAATTTCTGATAACAGTAGTAATGACACATTTGTAACAGGATATCCCAGAGCAATTCCATCACATTAGAAAACAGCAAAATTGGAAACATAATACAAATTTAGCAGTAAAAGTGTGCTTACCTTCATATGTTCCGCTTTCTAGGAGAGCACCACTTTTCTCCAATTCCATAAAATCTTCAACAGTGATGAAAATATAGTCCACACCAGGGACTTCCCCCTCCTTATGTGGCCTTGTGGTGCCTATTAAGAAGATGAAAGACACACTGTCAAGCACATGGCCTAAATGTAGAATTATCTTTTTGAAAGCTTTGGAAAAGTCACAAAATAAACCATTTACACAACACCTTACATAGTGCATCTTCCTCGTGAGGATGCCTCTCAAAGCAATCCAGCTATACTTGCTGAAGCTGACCGAGGTATATGAGATGTGTGTTTAAGATCATGCCAGATATTGTTTGGATCCATATTTATTCTCACTAATGAAAAACTATCATACTGTTCTTCTTTTTACCTCACTAGAAAGACCCTTAGTGACATCAGGCATTAAGAGGTAACACAAAACAGTCTTTTCTACAATTAATCTACTTCATGATATTTTAAACATTTATTTAGAACACAAAATAATAGTTCTGCAAGTAAATCTGTAAGGGTTATATTCAAATTGCTTGTCTCAGTGCCATAAGTGGACTTGACAAATGGTCAGGCTTTAGGGCTTGTGGGATAAAAATCACCTGCTAACCATGCTGTCAAACTGCAAAGGTGTTTATATTTAGTTATTGCCTCTGTTGTCATCTCTGGATGACAGAACTCTGTAAAAGCTGACAGATAACATTACACACAGCCTGACAAGTGACTTGGCTTAGCTAGCAGAAGTTGAGATGTTAGCAGGGAAGAGTCTGAAACTGACCTGATTTCCCAATGGTCCAGTTTATTGAGGTCAGACTATCCCTGCTTTGACTGAAATCACTAATTAGGTCTCAAAATTCTATTTGGAAATGGAAAAAATGGAAGTGTTTTAGGTTCTCCTCAGTCTCAAAGTGTTTGAAACACCTTAATCAATTCTTTATCAATACTGTGCTGATTGCTTCACACTTTCAGGGTATGGTTTAAAGACTGTTGACATTGGGAAGTGGCTAGAAACCTGTCCAACCTCCTTTCTGTTGCTTGAAGACAGAGACATAAAAGTGCTACATTTGCTAGATTAACTCGATTTCCTGCCATAGAGACTTTTTCCCCTCAGACACAGCCTGAAGTCCATGGCAAAGGCTGAATGAGCCTGTCAAGAAAATATTTCAGTAGCTAACATGGGGAATATATTTTGATAAATCTGTGAGACTCTTCTCTCATTTGATCTGATTCCAATTCCCTTCTTATCTCAACATTTACAACTAAAACTGGCTGTTAATTTCTGGGAATTCTCATACTATTATCTGGAGTACTCTGTCCATCTGGACTACTGTATGCAATTCTGGGCTCCATAGTAAAAGGGAGATATGGAGCTGCTGAAGTGGACACAATGGAGGGCAACAAGGATGATTGGGGGCTTGAGAATCTCTCTGATGAGTAAAGGCTGGGGGAGTTGGGCCTGTAGAGCCCCAGGAGGAGATGGGTGAGAGGGGACCTCAATAATGTGTATAAATATCTAAAGAAGGGATGCTAAGAGGATAAAGCCAGGCTCTGCTCTGTGGTGCCATCCACTAGGACATGCGGCAGCATCTGATCACAGGAACTTCCATCTGGATATTTGGAAGAACTTCTTAATTGTGACCAAGCACTGGAGCAGACTGCCCAGAGAGGGTGGGGACTCTCCCTCCTGGGAGATTTTTCAAAATCATCTGGATGCAATCCTGGCCCATGTATTCTGGGATGACCCTGCTTGAGCAGGGAGGTTGGAACAGATGCCCCACTGCGGTCCCCTCCAACCTTACCCACTCTGTGATTCTGTGGTTACTCTTGTGTTTTGGAGATGGTATGGTTAAATCACTCAAACACTTGGATGGTCCATAAGAATGCTGAATTTCTCTCTCATGGATTATCTGACCTCTGGGGATGAAGCAGATCTCCAGCCCTTTGTGAGAACTAAGCACAGGGATTCTGCAGTGTCCCTGAGCTCCAGAGAGCTCTGATAACAGCACAAACATCAGATGGGTTTTTTTCTGCATGCTCTCTCCTGAGAAATCTTTCACTGCCAAAGAATATTGACAGAAACTGTATCTTCCTCACAAAACACTCTGAAAAATCAAGGCTACTCCCAGACACAGCACAGGGAGGAAGCTGACATTAAGATGAGTATCTCTAGCTTACAGTTTATTCAATTTTTGTTTGTGTGTGTAGACAAGCTTAGATTACCAGTTTTATCAATCAAACAAAAACACAAGTTACATAAAATGTTAGCCTTGCTTTGAGCACAAATTTGGGCCAGATGATATAAAGAACTCCCTCACAACTGAAACATTTAATGATTTTATTCTATTTGGTGTTAATACATCCTATTTTGTTTTAAACTCATGTATATTCAGCAGTCATTCATGAGTGATGATGGCAAAGTCTCACAGGAGGTCCAACAACAGATTTGATTATCCCTGTATTTCTCTACTTTGGTCACAGTCTTTGTTCAACTTGCCTAGAAAACTGAATCCCTTCCTGAAGTTGGATGCTAAAGACCTAATCTTTCTCCCCTTATATTTGACTCCCCTTAGTCATATATTTTTTCAGATATGGTATATAGATATACATTTTGCATATGCCTTGCATTAATTAACTATTAATTAAATATTCTGTCTAATCTGCTTAGACAAGAGCAGGAGATAACACCATCACTTGGATGGTTCCACCCTCTTATAATAGTAAGGGAGACTGCTCCAACATCCCTGCACTGCATTGTGCACTGAGGGCTGCAGACCTATAAAAGATCAAGTAGTCACTTCCCACAGAAAAAAAAAGGAGAAAGGAGCAAACCATGATCAATAGCTACTTGAATTCAGGGTGACCCTTACCCCAGCAGCTTCCATCCACAGCAGAACTTTATTGCTCTTGATAAAATTTTGCTGAGTCCCATTTCCCTCCTCCATCTGTTCTAATTCCCTCGGGCTGGAGGACCTGAGATCTTGGAAATGGTTAAAGCAACTCCCTGGTTAATGGAATAATCAATGGTTATTGCCTCTTTTTCACCCTGGAGGAACTGAGTTGTTGCTAATAATACTTCAGTCATCCTTTATAGTTTTCTGTAAGCACCACAAACTTTGTAATGTGCATGGTTACAGAGTTGGACACAGTCACTGGAGCATCTTAAACACCCATCAGGATCTGAACATTGATATCTATATATTGGAATCCAACAGACCACAGGAAAATTCTTTCCTTGCTTTTAACTGAGAGCTACATTTCTTCATAAATTTTGCCTTTAACATTCATATAGACAGATAAGGAGGCCTAGAACTTATGGTGATTCAAGACTTAAAACAAAGGACTAATTTCACCCTTATATTTCTATGGAAACACATCTTTTGTTATGCAGCATCAAGTTTTAATAGGACACAGTTGTTACTACTTATAATATTTAGTCCTCTATTAATGTGAAATGGAAAAATGAACTCAGTTACAATTTTGTTACCAAGGTAACCTATGAAAAAATTATCTTTGAATTCCATAATGAAAGAATATTATACTTTTAGATCTTCCAGGACCAAACCCAACAAGGGATATTTGCACTATGCATATTTCTGACAAATGCAATTTACTGGTGCTGTTGAAGACACAAAATGAGAAGTTTTCAAGTAACCATGACCAGTCCAGTCATGCAAGTGCTGTCACCCAACCTGTAGGTACCTTAGAAATTGCAGGACCTTGGTTTACAAAATCTGGACTGGGATTGACCTTCTTTGACTTCATGAACATTTCTTCCATCATTCACCAAACAATCTGCTCTCAAAACCAATATTAAGGTCATTCAGTGAGCAACTATTTTGTGTGGATTTATAGCCTCAAGATGGATAGTTGGTACACTTTAGAGACATTTAAGGTGTGTGCTACATCTTTTTATTATTATTA
>WEIU01011704.1:88802-101193 GCA_013389925.1 Aegithalos caudatus | reverse complement strand
AAAAAAAAAAAAAAAAAAAAGGCTGCAGAAGCAAAGGAATGAATTCCAGATTCCTGAAAATGTTTTTCAGGGGTAATATTTTCAAACTGCATTAATAGTTGGCAAATATGATCCTGAGGAAGATGTAGATGTTAATCAATTCAAATTTAGCAAAGATGCTGAATCCTCTACAGTGAGGCAAGAACACAGCTGAGAGGATGTCTCATCAATGCATACAAACATCTTAAGGGCAGGTCTTAAGAGGGTGGGGTTAGATTCTTTTCAGTGTTGTCCAGTGACAGGACAAGGCTCAATGGGCACAGAGTGAAACACAGGAAATTCCATCTGAATATGAGGTAAAACTTCTTTACTGTGAAGGAGATAGAGCAGTGGAACAGGCTGCCCAGAGAGGTTGTGGAGTCTCCTCTGAATGTATTCAAAACCTGCCTGGACACAAGGATGTGCAACCTGGTGTAGGTGAAAAGCTGTAGTGGGAGGTTGGACAAGATGATCTCCAAGGTCCTTCCAACCTCAATCATTCTGTGCAAGCAGGCATTTAGCAACTGCTGAGCTCTGAGACTGCAGCATTATTTGCAAAGTTATCTGCACATGCAGAAATCAGATGCTATTTTGAAGAAGTGTGTTTTTATTGTCTCCTGGATTATCTGATCAAGTTTTAGTAGAAAGTGAAAAGCACTTAGCCACACTTCATCACAGAACTAAAAGCTTCATGTGTAGGTGCTTAATTCACGTGAACTAAAAAGGAAGTTTTGCAATCCCTGTGCATAATTAGCATCCACTGAGAGTAGCAGAAGTAACAGATGAACTACATGGCTCAATCTACTGTGCACTGAAATTAAGTGGAAAATTTGATTCATTTCAAAAGAGATATTAAAAAAGAAAATAAAAGCCTCACCCATGGTTTTCACAGTTTGTATTACAATTTGGGATTAATGTTGGATACATTTTGATTTTTGCTGAAGAAGCAAAACAAAGGACTGAAAAGCAGTCTTAAGGGACTGTGCACTGGCTTGGAGAGCACACATTTTACAGCACCACATAATTCTTAGGACAACTATTTTATATTTTATAGTGTAACATGGTAACAATGAATTCCTGAATTTGAGATTTGTCATTCACATATGAGGAAATAAGCATGTCCTTAATGGAATATGCATTCTTCAAATGGTTCTTTATTATTATTTCCAAACTTGAGAAATATGCATTAGGTAAGCTAGATAAGCTCTTGCCTGGTGTTTAGCAGGATTATTAGATTCCAGATGCAGACATCCTTTTAAATACCTTTTTTTAAATTATTTTTAGATTCAATATGCATTCAGAAACCTCTGATTAAACACAGTCTGGGTTTTCTATTTGTTCTCTTGGTTTCATGCAATGTGACAGACAGTGAACAGCCCTAAGATAATTTATGCACTGTAAAATTAAGTCATATTGGAGCTGAACAAAAAAGTAAAACTGAGAGATGCAAATGACAGTAGTTCTAGCTAAAGATTGTGGGTAGGAACATAATATATTTGTTTATTTATTTGGTTAATTATGAGGGCACCACTGGAACAAGCGAGAAGAATCCAGAGAAGAAATGCAGCACAACAGCTGTGCACTGAGACAGATACTGGGAGAATTTTCTTTAAAATGTGGCACTCTTACACAGTGGTAGGATTTGGATATTGCACTTGGTGCCCTTGTCCTGTGTAAGGCACTGATCCACTGATTCCCTCTTCAAAGGAATGTGACATTGCTGGTTATTGTGGCACCACTTGGGTCACTTTCCTGCAGTTGGTGAATTCTCATTAAGTTTGCAAGGTACTTTCTTTTGAGAAGAACTCTGACCCAGTATTAAGCCAGACATCCAAGTTTCATTGCCAATATAGCATTTGAGTAAATTAAAAAAAAGCTTATTTTTCATTATCTTTGCCAATAATACTTTTCAAAATGTTAACAATAAACTTCAAAGAAAAAACTAAGAGAAGTGTGAATACTTTGTGTAAAGTTAGGCATGGATGACTACAGAAAATACTTGTAAAAAAAAAAAAAGAAACCACAAAAGCTGTTGTTAATGTAAGTATTTAAACACTTAAATTTCATTCTTTATAATTCCTGAAAAGTGCAAAATTGTGAAATTGGCTCCTCTAGCATTTGTAAGTATAGACCTTACAGGGGTTAGCTTAGTCCCTAAAGGAATCTGATTTTCAATGCTCAAAAACTGGGAAAGATGAAAAGAAGGAAATTCAGCTATGAATAATTTTGGATTCCATATTATTGTCACAAGAGGTTTCTGTGTTTTGTTTGATTGGTTAGTAGGTTCCTTTTTTTTTAAGGTAAAAATTAGTACCAGCCAGGAAGCTCCAGAAGACACTAGGATTTTATGAATAAAGCATTTTAATGTCTTAGCAAATACCCCAGCAATACATCCCAATATCTTCCACGCTTATTAGAAAATGAAAATTCCATATCAGCTTTCCAAACACATACATCTGAGAACAGAAAGATTTGAGAAAAGTAGCATTTGGGAACAAAACTTTGAAAATCTAATGATTAATGTGTGGTAGATTATGCTGTATGAAGTCTGGGGCTTTATTTTGGTTAACTAGGAATGTGTTGAGCTAATAAATAATAAACAGAGTCCAAGATTTTTTTTTTTTTTTTGGTACATGCAGTCACTGTTCTTTAGACACTGTTGTTTTTTCATGGATTTTCACTCCCTCAGGTAAAAATATAAGCTAAAACTTTTACCTTTTTGTACACTTTGACTATGATTCCTATGGCACATAGTTGTTTATACCCCCATAAATCTTTAGTATAACTCTAAAGAATAGGTTTTACATGAAAATGAATATATCTGCACAAGAGAACTACCTGAATAATGAAGACATACATTAGGGCATCATGATGACAGACTCATATATGCATGAACATTTATGTTTCCACACAGAATTATAAAAATCACTTGCTAATGAGATCCAGACAGAAACTTTTGATGTTACTAATAAAATAAAAGTTCACTTCATTACATGCAAAATGCTTTCTACTACTAGAAAAACTTAATTAGAAAATGGTTTCTTACGGTCTTTAGAAGAACAAAGTCTTTTCTGGGAAATGCCTGATTTTTGCAGCTCTTCAAGAGGATAGATGATAGAGTTAGAGGACTATTTGCATAGTAGACAGTTGGCATGGGTATCTCTGCTAAACAGTGAGAAATTACAGATGAATTTTTGTCCAGTATTAGCAAATTTGTTATTCCTGCTGATGGTTCAATGGATTGGAAGATCAGTAGAAATATTATTAAGTGAGATTTGGGATGATTTGTTTAACTGTGATGCCAAAACATCTATTTATACTGCAGATCATTCAAATATACCTCCAGAAATCTTGGAAACATACCACTTCTATTGTAAAGGACAACATTTCTGCTATCAACAGCAGAACCTGCTTTTTTACCACTTGATTTTATTAATCTTATAAATAAACTGTTATGGATGACTTCTGTTATGCAGCTTGTACTTATTACCACACAGAGCTGAAGAACTCTCGTAAGTTGTACACACACCATAGTGTACCTTGAAAGGTTCTGCAATGACTGCAATAATAACATTTCAACTCAAAAAAACACTATTATTCTTATTTGCTATTTATATTTTGTTCAAACTTAGGAAGCCAGCCACTCTGTATAATGTCTATTTAATAGAACATTTCAAAAAGAATTTGTGAAGTTAGTTGTTGCTACTAAATCTCTGGAAATATTTAAAAATGTATTTTCTAAATTTACAGTCTTATTTTGAGAGTCATTAACAGAGACTATGAAATAGGCTACCATAGAAACCATCCACATATGTATATTCTTAACCAAACTCTCTTCAGCTGTTTAAATTTGTGTCAATAATACAGAGCAATTAATAATGAATAAATAGTATGAAGCAATAAAAGGATTTTAAGATTATCAGGGCAGATGACTAACAGAAAAATGGGGGGAGTTTACGCTTAAAATAGGCAACTACTTAGTATGTGTGAAAAAAAAATCTGTATTTAAAATGTGTCAGCCTTCAGATATGTCTATTCTCTCTCCACAGTCTTCAGATTTATGTTCTGATGCACCTCTAAAGAGTATCTGTCTACAAGGCATGCCAGCAAGACCCAATCCAGAGCACTTCTTCTGAATCAAAAAGTATTTTCAAAAACTACAACAGATGATGGCTGAAAGGTAGAAGAGAGTTACATGTTACTGGGCTTCATATTTTCCTGTTTGTGGCTGGTTCCAATGGTTGTATTCCTTGGCTTTCAGCCCAGAAGTTGCTATACACAGCCAAAACTCTGTAACATTAACCAGACTCAGGACTAGACCTTGGTTTGGTGACAAAAAGATGCTCAGATGTAACAGCAGTCACTTTTACTGAACAAGTTCAAAGAAGAGAATGAGTGGCTGTGTGCAACACTTCCAGTAGATTCCCAGCTGAAATCCCTGGTGGCCAACTGCTATCCAGACAGCAGAGCAAATGCTCTGCTGAGACACAGGGAATGCTATTCCCTCAGCAGGGATCCCATCAGTGCTAGACAGGATTTCTTACTGTGGGATGCCACCACATGCCGTGGAGGGCTTTGAGCAGAAGGAGAAGTCATACTGTGGGACTGCTTCCCATGGCAGCACTGCTCTGTCCCTGTGGAAGCACATTTCTCATCTAAAGGTTACAGACTGCTGAAGGCTGCACCTCTCAGGCACACGGGCAGAGCAAGCACATGTTCTCTTGTCTGCTTCTAGAGTAAGACAAAATATCTTGTTCCCTCTTTCCTCCTCTTGCTTTCCAGTACAAAGAGCAAAAGTAGGATATACACAATAACTGTGTGAACCCCTGTGAGAGACTGAAATGTTATGGTTAATAGTTTAAACATTGTTAACATTGCCAAAGGAGGGACCTCTGTTCACTGTAGCAAAGTGCTCACCTGTGACCACAGAAGTCAAATCCCTCCCAGAGCATGTCTCCTGAGATGCACTGTGAGTTAAGCCACCTGACAGGAACTTGAGGAAAGATAAATCTGGTACTATTGTCCAGTTATCTCAAGTCTAAGAAGTAAACAAAGCTGCAGGGAGAAGAATACACCCACAAAGGAAGCCTTTCTCTGTAGCTGTACTGAAAACCAGCTCTGGCTGGGTTCAGCAGGGGGGAAGCCAAAGCCCACAGACTCATTTGCTGGGTTTGCACCCCTGAGTTTGCACACCCAGGTTTGCTCAAGCCCTGCAGTCTGGCAGGTTTCTCTCTGTAATGATGATCGTCCTCTGCTCAGGGGTAAAACTGCCCCTGCTCCCTGGTGAAGAGCTGATGGGGCATTGCTGGCTTGGCTGTGCTGAGGCAGCTGTCGTGTCTTAGAAACAAACCATCAAAGAGCCCACAGTGCCCCCAGACCCATTCCTGAGGCCCTCCACGAGGTGACTGCATGTGATCTAAAAGTGCTGCAACACATCCAGGGTGTGTTGCAAGAGACAGTGAAAAACTTCCCCTCCTCATGGGGAGGGTACCCGACATCCCCACCCCGACTGAGCCTGTTTTAATCCATGGGATTTTTTGTTTCAGGGGTTTCTTCCCTCACCCCCTTTGGATCAAGACCATCACTTTGACCAATGGAAAACTACATTGCAAAAAACAAATCTCATAATGAGCTCTGTGCATGGTTACCTTTCTCTTTCTTTTCCCTTATACCTTTTCATAAATGATGTTTTTTTGCTTTCATATTGCTTTATTACTATAGACAATAATAGCCAAAATGGCTACATACATGCTTTCCTTTGCAACCAAACACAACCAAATTGTTCTAAAATAAACCCTATATATATATTTACAAACACAGATCATTCAGTTTCATTTCACTCTAATCCACCCCAAAGTATCTATTAAGAAGAACATGGCTTACCCATGTCATCTGGGTAACAACCCCTAAAAAACATTTTTGTTTCTCTTTTTCTTCCACTGTTCCTCATAGAGAATAACGTTTTTATTGAGCTAAGTCCTTATGCAGTAAGTTCCAAGGAAACACAGTGTTTTATTTTTCTGTTCTACTAAATTCAGTTTAAAATAGCAGCAGAAAAAAAAATCTATTCTTCTTTCACATCAATTAATGCATCATGCAACATTTCCACTGTGGTATTCAAAAAAGACATCTATTATTTTGAAACCATCTTAGTTTTTATATTAAATTACTTTCCCTAAAAATATTACTTCCCATAAAATGCAAGTATTTAAAACAGATTTTTTCCCATCTGTTTTTAGTAAAAAAACCCCTATTTTCAGTTTAACTCACATTAATAAAAAATGAAAATAAAACATTCCTCCATAACAAGTTGAATAAATTATTTATACAGAAATCATTATTTTATAGTATACTCACAAACTTAAAAGTGCATGATGTAAACTTAGAAATTAGAACTATTTTCAATTTTTAGAAATAAATTTAAAACCTTCTTCATTCTTCTTTGGAAGGTAGACAAAAAAACCAGAGCTTAGATTTAACTTCAAAGGTGTCAAATGCAGTGAAATCGAGGAAATAAATGCCACATAGTTCTGAATGCGGGAAGCCCATTGCTATTTTTATCTCCAACAGGAGTTATTTCTGAGATGTAAATATAGCACTGGTGAAAGTTGTTTCATGAGGACTACATGATCCAACTAATGGATAAAATCCTTATTCCAGAAAAACATAAATGTTATGTTTGAATAAAGAAGGGCTTGGAACAACCTGAAGGATTTCAGCCCCTGATGTGACCTCGATGTTTTTCTTGTATTGACAAAACTTGAAAAGTTGTTGGTGAGTAGCAAGTGTTACTCTTGTTGGTTATCAAAAATTGATGCTTTTCATATACAGTAAGGCTTTGTTTTCTGATATCATGGGTTTTAAAAATCAACCTTGCAATTCAACAGTCACTAGAGAGCAGTTATTTTAGCTCCAAACAGTCAGCAAAAGCGAGCATCTGTCACTACTGATGATACTGATGATACCTGAGCAAATTAAAAGTACCTGCCTCAGCTGAGGCAGATCTAATTACCCTCTTCTTATTTTTATATATGCAATTAATTATTATTTACAAATTTGTGTTCTAATAATTTTCATTAGAAAACCAAATTTCCTGAAATGTGTGGTTCAATGATTCTAGCTCCCCAGCTATCAGAAAACATTATATTCTGGTTTTTTTTTTTAGTGATACTCTTTCTTTCCTTGTAAGCATCTTAGGATTTCTGCTTTTTCAAAGTTCAAGAGCTCTGTATACCTGTGTAGAGTGTCACTATTGCTTTTTCACATTAACCATCTCTCTCATACAAATCCTGACCTGTTGTGGGCTGTTTTTTGTTTATTTGGATTTTTTTTTTTTTTCTGGCACTACATACCATTCATACAGTGGTCCCTTCATCTCAGTATGTAAAAATGCCCTTGCATTCAACAGCTGTAAAATTTGAGATGAATTTTAACTTGTCAATTACTTCAAGCAGTGTACATGGCATATATACATTGCCTGCTGCTTAGCTTGCTCTGTGCTTGTTAAATCCACAAATATGTGCTTGTCATGAAGTATGGTTCAAGTTCAGACACTTCAGTTCTAGGAACTGTCACACCAGCCCAGCAGTGGCTTATTTGAGCAGTGGTAAATGTGTCCAGCTTAACAGGTTTTTATCTCAAATAATGTGTGGGGGTGTTTTCTCCTTTGGGACACCTTTCAGAATTGTGACCCTTTCTAGGAAAAGGTGCTGTCCCCACACTTACACTGCAGGGCTGCCTTGCTGCCATGGGTATTTTGGTGGAGAACACCAAGAGAGGGAGTTTATTTTGGCTCAGGCTTGTTCCTTGTGTTTTTGCAGCACATGACATTTGTCACTAAGCCGTTCAAACATGAGTACTGCTGTGCTCACTTGGTACTAGTCAGGATATACTGCTGTACTCAGACTTGCCAGAACTCAGCTAATTCTGCTGCTACAATTATTTCTCCAGGGGAGAACAACAGTGAGCTCTGGAGGGACAAGTCACTGCTGCAGTTTTTATGGGAAAAACAACACACAAACACATCAACAGTACCAACATCAACCCTTGTGCCACCATGCTCAGCAGAAGGAAGGAGTCATTTACACCATGGGAATGACTTTTCTCCTCATTTACCAACAAGCCTCAGGTTTCCCACTCAGTAGACTTCTTCCATGCAGCTGTTGAGCCAGCTCACAGGGAGTAGCATTTTAATCATGAACTTTCTCTGATGAGTTACCAGATTGAACTTCAATTCTAACTCCCACTTTGTTGGACTAGTTTACCACAAACAGGTATGGAACTCAAGAAATTATGCTGACAAAACTATTAGCCTATGGGAAATGTAGATGTACCTCTGGTGGAGCATCTTGACAAAAGTATAGTATCTTCAGTGACCAAGTAAATACAGCTCACATAACACTGTGACTTTAATAATGCCTAATCCCCACAGTTTCACGCCATGTTCATTGATTTATTAACTATTTTGCTTGTTTTTAAATTGTTTGCTCAGTTTTGTTTTTATTTTAAAAGAATGTGTTTCAAAAATTTTAATTTGAATTCTAGTATAAAAGGCTCCCTGAAATAAAAGAATAATAAGGTTTTGAAAACCTAGTCAAGAACTAGTGGCTACATCAATTGACCTTGAAGAAGAAAAATTATGAGAACCAAGGCCTTTTTTCTTTCAGCTATAGTAAACAGCTTCTGAAAGTAGAATAAAAAATGGCAGCAATAACAGTTTATGTTTGCTGAACTCCACAGAAAAAAACTTAAAAGGAAAAGAGAGTTTTCAATGCACTGTGTTTGCTTAAGGCATGAAGCTGTCAAGGGCAGCAAGCATATTTTTATTAAAGTAGTAGATGCATATGTGTATCTAAATTACACTGGTTGGCTAAATTACATCTAATAAAGATAATAATTATAAATGAAGTAATGCTATAATTACTGTACAAACCTACCTCCTTGCATATCCACTGAATCTAATTTTTGCAGTATGTATTGCTTGCACATCAACCTGCACAAGGAACATTGAATTTTAATGACACTTTATGAAAATTTAAGATGTAAGAATCATGAGTGCAAATTGGCCTATTTATTATTTAACTCACAGTTGTTATTTATTTTTATCTGCATAGAGAATGTTAATTCCCCAGTGATAGGTTCTGTGACTCACAGGAGCTTAAAAAAAATTGAACTAATGATGATGATGTATGTCCAGAAGTCTTGCATTCAAGTACATCTAATGAAACATTTCAACTTGAGATATTATTCAAAATATATATGCAGTAAAGCATATTCATATCATGTATCACCAGAACATAAAAGATTGCTTACAAGTTTTAGTAGTCAACGTTTTGAATAAGTCATCTTATAAAATTATGAAGATTTTGGAAATGATCTATTAATCACTAGAGGGAGTATGTTATATTTCTATCTGAAATAATCTATTAGCTATCTAATGTCTGTATCTCTTTCACAATTTTTCCTGTATTGTAAGCCAAGTTTTATATTAATACACTCCCATCTCTTGTCTTTTCAGAGCAGCCCCAAACTGCCACTAGATAGGAAGGCAAAGGAACAATACAGGCTGTTGAATTTTTGATCAGCTACAAATAAATAAAAATCAAGTTAAGTGGGCTCAGCTGATGCAAATCTCTCACGAGAATCAATTCTGCATTTCCTGACATTCTGAAGTATGGTTGTGGAGCTTTTCTTGTGAAATACCTGAAGGAAAGATCAGTTATGAAGAAACTAACAATATATAATCATAACTGCCACTAGCATAAATAACAGCAATTTCCTTGATTTATACCAGCCAAGAAGTCGATCTGTGGCTTTAAAATTTTTCATGTAATTGAAATCAAGCTTATAAATCACGGATTACAATTTCCTCATACTTTAATATTAATTTAAATCTAAAATTTTGCAATAAATAACAATCTCTCACTGCTGCTTTAGAATCCAATAAAGTCTTGGAATTCGCTGCAGGTGAATTAGTTCTCTAACATCACAGAGCACCACTGTATCACCTGTTAAACCTTCTATTGCATAGAGATTTTTGGGGCAGTTGTTATTTTAAAAAATAGTTAAACTGTATGAGATCCATAAATGTGCCCTCTAACTAAAATGTAGACAAGAAAAAGTCTTGACATATTGCAAAGTTTGGAAGAAGCAGGAGACTTCACAGACAAAATGGTAGGAAGATAAAGCAATTACTATTGCAGAATAAATTGGTTTTGTATGGTGGCCATGTCAATAGAAAATGCATTTTACTGAGTGCAGACTCATTTCTCCCAGTGGAGAAAAAGCCAAAAGAAAATCTCCTAAGGTGAAAAGTAATGGATCCTAAGCTCTTTCAAAAGTACACTTAGTGGAAGACACAAGAATGGGAACAATGTACAGCACAAGTTTCTCTGCTGTCACTTCATGCTGCAATATCCCAGAAAACCTTGTTTTTAGCAATGTGGATATATCTTCATTCTTTGGTTCTCTAACCTTGGATGTTGCTACATAGATGTGTCATTTTTGACGACAGTCTTGAGTTTATACTGTTGGACATTTTAAAAGCAATTATGACTTTCCTTCTAACAAAGCAAAACTGAGTGACAAAAGTTCTCTTATTGTTTTTCTTTCTTGAAAGAGCTGAGAGTCAAAATTTTGCAAAAACTGAAATATATGTCAGTCATACTTAAATTTGCTAACTGCTATTTTGGTAATAATAACAGAGGTACAGTAAAACCTGATGAATAGTTATATACTAGCAACAAATGTACTAGCCATTAGAGAACAGAAAGGAAAAGACAAGAATTACATGCACATTCTTTATCCAAATGATCCCAGAGGCCCTGAAGATTTTTTGCTATTTCAGGAACACATTTAAACACACATAAAGCAAATGAACTCATAATATGTTGACTCTGTTACAGCAACTAGGGTATAAAGAGATAACAAGAATATGAGTTAAATCAGATGCAGGTCCATAGCATGTATGTTCTAGGATCCCACAATGGAAGGATTTAATTAATGTTTCAAATTTTACATTATGGAAGAGTGATTGATGTCTCCAATTATATAATTTTTAAAGCAGGAATTCAGTTTAATGAATAATTATGTGCTTCATAAAATGTTTAGTACCATGATCTATCTAGTAGCTAGAAGGTGAGTGTTCATGCAGAGAGACTAGAAAAAGGTGTGTGTTTTTAATATCGAGGCTAATTAACAATTTGACTTATTAAAATGTAGTAGATTCTGTGTATCTTTAAGGTTATTTTCATAGGAATTGTCTTAATTGTTAAAAGTGGTTGAAGAACTCTATCCTTTATGTAACACAGGAGGTCAGACAAGGTGAACATAATGATCCCCTCTGGCTGTAGAACTCATGACTTTATGAATTCACCATGAAGTTAGTGATGATTTTAGCTACACAAGTATTAGCACATTAATTTTTGGGTAGTGAACTCCTACTCTTCCTCATGCTGCCTCTCATCAAAGGCAGGTAACTGGATGAGACAGACACAGGAGCATCAGCTTCCAATAATGTGGATAGCATACCTCCATCCATCCAGGGGTAAATGATAGTCTCTGGAAGAGACATGACACTTTTATTGCATACTTAGATCTCAGGGATTTCTAGTTCCAGAGCTTAAAATGTTCTCAGTGCTGATCAAGAATTGGTGACCAATCTCAAATATTTCACACAAGCAGACTCCTAACTGTCACTCTCCAGTCACTCTTCACTTAAAAAGGAAATCCACTGCTCCCAACTGAAACTGTATCTACTATTACAGTGGTTTTATTAAGAGACATCCAAGAATGAGTGGAGAATTAATTTTCTCAGCCTAAATTCTGCCCTAATTATTCCAAATACACAGAAAGAAAAAGTAGCAAACATTATAAATTAAAATATTAAGATGGGAAAAAATTACACCAAAAGTAATCAAGCACTGGAACAGGTATCTCAGAAAGACTGCATATGATTGTAGATTCTCAAGTTAGCTTAACAAAGTTTTAACAACATGATCTATTATCCAAGATGGTTATAACTTTGCAGTTGTTTCAGCAGTGAGAGGACTGTTGGACAAAATGATCTCCAGAGACACTTTCTAGGGTAATTATGAGATGATCCTGTGATAATGGAGTTTATCAATAAAAGAAGTGGCCACTGCTGCTCAACTAGAAATTCCCAGGAGAATGCTGCCTTTTAGAAAGCAAAGTTCAAATGCACCAGCAGCACCAGGCTTTGCTTGTTTTGTGCTTTTGTATCTAGAATAAAGCCTGCATTTAGGAGGGAACTCTCCTATTCCCTTCAGTTCTACAGGTGAGCGTGTCTAACACAACTCCCAAAACATGTAGCAGTTGTCACTAGTAATTATGCCATGTGCCCTAAAGTCCATCC
>WEIU01011704.1:73277-86613 GCA_013389925.1 Aegithalos caudatus | reverse complement strand
TAAGTTAAGATTTCAGGTAACCTTTAGGATTTAGGATCCTCACATCTGAAAAAACCTTTTGAAACTCTGTCTTATTCTATTGTATTCTACTCTAGTTTTGTTTGTTAATATACTATGTCAGTAACAGTGGCAAAATTAATAACTCAGTACTTATTCCCACAGCATGAAAGTGTTAGGATAGATGGAAAAATTATTCAAGCTAAAAATTAACAATAATGGATTCTTGATATCCTCATGCTATCATGCAGTGTTAGAGAAATAATGGGTGAGAGGTAGAAAATACAGGAGCTGGAGTTTCATCATGATTAAGATCAAAAAAACCACTTTTTCAGCTCCAGAAGCATTCTCACATGATTATATGTATTATGGTGTCTAGTCTGCACCCAATATTTAAGAAATGCATTTTTTTTAATTGTCTGTAGTAATTCTGCTCACGTTAATGAGAGAGATCAAGTACCACCTGATGTCTAACTGTGAAAATAATTTGGGACTGGTTAACTTTTGTTCAGACTACTTTCCCTGAGGATATAGGAGAAAAAAATGATCTCAGAATAACCACAAGGTGTGACAGAAGAGTAAAAGGTGTACATTAAGGACAAATGCAATGTTCACAAGACAGGCTAACAATTTTCTAAATAAAGTGCCATGTTGGACACTTTTACAGAATAGCCTGAAGGAAGGTTCAAGTAATTTTTAGTAAAGCTCAACAGCTGGACTATACATCTCATCCCCAAGACACCCCAGCATTGTCTGCTCACTCCATAGTAGCATATTAATTCATTAAGGATAATTTAATAAGACAGTTTGGAAGAACATTGCTATTTCTGTCACCATTTGCAAAGATGTATATTTTTTCATTCATTATCATCAAGCTGAACATTAAAGGGTCTGGTGAAATAGCTATGTTTGCATTTTACATATTATTGCTGATTTTACATGACATATTTTTCTGCAATATATATATGCACATGTGAACACACATATGAATATATACTAAGTATGCATGTTATAAAAATATGCCTGTAACATATAACAACCTTTCCTCATTCTTGGTTTGAAACATAAATTCTGCTGATCTTTCCTGAACTTTTTCCACAGTGTACATGATTGTCTGGTTTCATCAGGTTGGATTTTAAATATTTAATCAATTGAAACATACATGAATCACCCTGAAGGCAATTCCATTTAGGGACTCTGCATCAACCATGTAAAAATATTTCTCCTGAGACTTTAAAAGACTTTGAATGCTCTGAAAATAATTCCACCTACTGAGGAAGAGAAAGAGGACTAATTTCAGATTCCATGTCCATGGCCAGTTGGAGCAGGAATAAATACACCAATTTATAGGCACAAATAGCTCAGACTTGTGAGGATGGGGGGTCTTGAGCACGCTGTAAGGAAGAGAGAGTTGTCTCTCCTGCAGAGCAGCTCTGCAGACATTTACTGTCATTGCTGTAATTTTTAAGGCGGCACTGCTTCACCTCCTGTCTGTGACCTCTTTCTTCTGAAGGAATTAAGTATCTACGTGCTTGTACATTCTCCAGCTCATAGAAATGAGAAATTTAAAACACTGACATTACCATCTTCTGCAGAAAATGTGATGGGGCCAAAATCAAAAACATTTCAAGCTAGAGATAGCAGACAAACATGGCACTGCAAAAGTAACAATAACAAGACAAACTCTGTGTATTTACAGGATTGTCATCTGTTATCACTCAGATCATTGACAGACTAGCCAGGAAATGGCTCCATGGGTGCAGCTTGGGCAGAACTCTGCCTACTTTCATCCTGCCTGTTTTCATAAAGTAACATTTTAGACTTTGAGATGTCTTCAGGTATCCACAGACTATTACAACTGCCTTGGTCCTAAATATTTGTGCTACCTGTTCTAATAGATTTGGGCAAACAGCACTAAAGAAATGGCAATACACAAAATTCCTCTCTAAATAGTGATGCAAATTAGGTCCCTGCAGATCATGTTGTCTGGGTTAGACTCCTGTTAAGTGTCTGTTTCAGCAACTCTTTTACTTATCACACACCCAACTGAAAATACCCTTCACCACTACTTAGGCAATTTCTTTATAATCCCCCTCCTCCCTTTTCTTTCTCACCTAATTCTTATGGCCTTATTATTTTAATTACTAAAGCATCTGGGAAAATAGTTTGCAATAAAGACCATCAATAACTTTGTTTTGTTTTAAACTTACATGAGTTCTTACAAAATTTGCACACTCATTTTGAAACACTCATTCTGTATTTCTAAAAGCACATAAACACTTCATAAATAGTCTTCATGGGAGGAATAATTGCAAAACACTGATGGATTACCATAGAACAACAACTTAGTAAAGGCTAATATGATACTGCTAAGAGCAGTACCTAGAACACTTACATCAAAATTAACTGAGCAGGCACATATTCAGTTGCATCATTTCTATTGCTGTCTCTTATCCCTTAATAGAGTCTCTGAGACATACAAATATCTCTCACAGTGGCTCAGATTTCTTGGTAAGCATCCTTTACATTGGCAGTCTCGAAATCATTTTAGAGACTTGCAGCTCAGCTCTTTAGCTGCTTTCCTATCTTGTGATGCTATTTCCATTTATTTACTACTGACTGAGGAATTTACAAATCTATCTAATCTACTTGCTAAAAAGAAGGAAGTAACAATAAAGCCATTCCCCCTGCAGAACCAAAGACACTTTCCTAGATATACTGAAGTGCTGATTCATGCCTTCATATATTGGCCTTATCCTATATAGCAGAAATAAGTTTTTTCTATCCTGGAGAGACAGGAAATCAAACTCACAGTCTGGTATGAAAGAGATTACATGGTTTGTGGAAACCAATTGCACTTCAAGAGCAATCTGAGAGCTGTGACAGCTTTTAAATGATAATATATAAAGGCCAAATCCACTCCTAATGTAAATACTCTAGGTTCAAAACAACAAAAGCTATTTAGTCCATGAATCCTGCTTTCCTTTAATATAAATTATATTTCACATTTCAAACAACTGCAGCAAGTCCTCCTGTGGGTTCAGCTCAGTGCTTTGAAAAACATTTGCCTTTCGCTGAGATTCAGAGCAGGCCAGATTTTCACAGATAGAAATGTACAGTTGCAAAGACCTGACAATATTTTACATTAATTACAAACTGCATCTGCAGACTTCACCAGGAGACATGACAACAAAAACCTTCAAAACCAATTTTTCCCAAGGAGGTACATGTACATCTTTAGGTTTTATTCTCAAACAAGCCCAGTGTTCTTCTGCTTAGAAAACCTTGTGTATGAAACACTGCAGAAAAGAAGATACCAGTATCACAGATTCATGTGCAGGGTGCAAGCTGTTAAAGCAGGTGTGCAAGCAAGGTGTTAAAGGCAGAAATCCTTTTGGGCAGGCCTGACTTCTCCTCCATCTCCCAGAGTCCCATGCCAGATCCTGTGGTGACCCAGTGTGGGCTCTGTGATCATATGGTCTGAAAAGCTTTGGAACACTTATGTCCACCAGCACTTGTCTGTGCAACTTGTGGCTATGTAGGTATGGGAAAGTATTTCTGAAAAGGTTTCTGAAGGAGTAAGAACTTCAGTTTGAGCTGTGGGGTGACAATCAAGGTTTGGAACACTGTGAATTTCCTAACTGGATACTTTCACCTTCTCTTAATGAAAGATGTATGGTGATATTGGTCACTGTGGGTCAGATTCCTGCAGTGCAGAGCAGAGAGAATAGGAAACAGAAAACAGGAAGGATGACTCCCTTCCAGAACTGAACAAATTTCCCTCTTGGACCTCAGCACATGTTGTTATGCCCCAAGTGGTGGGACTTACTTACATTTGTTTCCATGAAGGAAAAATTAAGACTAAAGTAATTCAGGAAATGGAAATGCAAACACATCCTGCATAAAGACACACCTTCCCTNTTTTGTTTTTGTCTTTATCCTACACACTTAAGACACCTTAAAATGGCTAGGTCTAATAGCTGGAATATAGGCAGGAAGAAAATACCATCATCCCTCCTGTGCAAAAGGAGATCACCCAGCAGCTCAGTGAGACTGTGTGGTGAACAAGGACTCTGGGCTCTGGGACTGTGGGCTGAGCCACTGCTAGAGTCTGCAGGACTCTTTTACAGCTGTTTCCAATGGCTAGATTTGTGCTCCTGTAATTGGAATTTTCAAAGCCGGATATGTCTTGTCATGATGAAGCTTCTTCTACACATGTTATTACAAGGCTCAGCTCTAAATACCTTCTGTACCAATAATTACACAATTTTCATTGGCAGAATATTTCATTGTATAATTGTGTTCCATAAAGTTTATTTCTACCATTTAGGCTTAAAAGACTAAGCCAGTTACTCCTAGTTATGTCTTTGTTAATTAAGAAAAATAATCAATCACTCTTCATGGTATTTTTATATATTGGTAGATAATTTTTATGCTTCTCTGCATTTTCCTCCAATGAACATGGCCAGACCTATAACCATCCTTGTCAGTTTCTACTTTTCAAATCCATTCTTTTATATAATACTTTTCTAATGTATATTCCTTCACCCTCTTCTTCTTCCTTTATTCCATATGGACTGAAGACAATGATAAAGTTCCCATGATTTCAGGGTTCAAGATCACGACATGGTTTGCAACACTTAGCAGAGTAATTTAAAATATAATTCACCTTGTTCACAAAACCATGTAACAGCAATTGAAGTTTCATACATAATTGACTCTTTCTGTAGCAAAGAGTAGGATATTTCTATTACTAAGTTTTGTCCTTATGGAAGTAAAACCATACCATACCACCCACAAAGCAGACAAGGGAAAACTTTGCAAACCATCATGCACCAAAGATCTTGATTTAAACTATAATTTTGAAGTACGTTTAAAGTATATTTAAAAATATTTGAATTATATTTTTGAAAAAATACAACAAATAATCAAAATAGTAATAAAAAGAGTTGTATGCAAAAAGAATTGTATGTATTTTTAACAGGTTATACTCATTACTGCATTTTATTTCAGGGCTTGATTTATGTGCATTTTATAGAGTCTATAAAATAAAGACCTCTGCATGTTACTTTGTGAGCTTATTTAAATAATTGATTCAAATGGCTTTTTCAAACTTATCTCTTCCACACACATGGATCTATTTTTGTAAATCCTGCAACAAAAAGCCCAGCTAAAACTCCATCTAGAGCTCATCAACACCACAATTGAGTTGTCTTCCAAAAAAAGGAAGAAGAAATAAAGAGAACTGTTGCACAGTCATGAACTAACCTGGGAAAACTAAAGACTTCTGTTTGTTTTTTAAAGTCCTCAATATAATGGATGTCCTAAGGCAGCAGACAGGACTTTACTATCCATGCAAGCCTACTGATTCCAAACAAAAGGGAAATTTGAACTCAGGATGCACAAAGACAACTCAAATGATCTCATCTGACCAGACAGGATGTCAGACCATAGCTCAGTCTAGATTACTCACAGATTGTGACAAATATTCAAATGTCATTTATTTATTTGTTAATTATTGTAGGATGATTGAAATGCAGGGTCATCCTCCATTCTAAGATAACAAGACAATCAAAAATCCATAAATACCAATTAAGGCTGCAACTAGAAAATTGCCATCAATTCTCTATCTAAGGAGCAAGGCTGTGTTTACTAAAATTTGTTTTTCTCTAATAATTTTGAATTAAATATAAGAATGTATGCTTTTAGTTTGATGATTTACTCTTCCCTATCTATTTGTGGAAAAAAAAAATTGCACAGATGATGTAATATAAATAGGAGAAGTTTGTAAAAAGTCTGCACAGAAATGCAGTGAATACCTGGTATTAATACTAACAGATCCCTCAAAGACAATCATAAAATTTATCAGCTGGTCTCAGTCTCCATAAGATCTTGCACTGGATGTGAACCAATTTGGATTGTGTTTAAATTAATTTCCCCCTATTTTTATCTGTTTTCATTTAAATCCCATTTAGGCTTGATCCATATTTTAATGACATTAAAATAGACCTCACAACTGTTTTTTTTAATGAGTAAATGGAAAAGAGAAACAAATTCAGTCCATTCAATTGTAGATTTTAATTCCCTAGACATAATTCACCTTGATAAGGTTGGAATAATGTACAGGCTGGAAGACCTATAATATGGGCAATTATATTATTCCATTACTCCATATGATTATTTTTCAGTATCTGTAACATTAATTACAAATTATGCTGTTACTCTATACCTCATTCAGCAGCCTCTAAGGTGGGATAGGATCTATTCCTTCTATTCACAGAACTGCTGTATCAAGACACAGACAGATGAAGCGAGCTGCCCAGTGTTATTCATTCTCTGAGCAGCTAGAAATAGTCTGCAGCCCGTGGTAGAAATAAAAAGAGAATTTGTGCTTTTGATGAGCGGGTTTTTCACTGGAACTGGAAGGCCAGAGGTTTCTCGAGTATGATGAGAAGGAGGGGAAGAACAGGAGGTAACAGCTATTTGGTTGATGGGTTAAATCTAATTGAAAAAATGTTGGCATTGGTTGCAGTGGAATACTTCTGAAAGATTGTGGTGGAATGGCTGATTTTTTTAACAAGAGATATTTCTAATAGCAGCAAGACCAGGCGGGCTCTGATGCACTACTGAACTCGGCGCGACAAATAAGCCAATTAAACTCACATCACATATTCCACTCACTCAGACCATGAGCATACAGCCGTAATAAATCTAATTACAATGTGATGATGTAACAGACAAAGGCAATTGTTTATATAGGAGGCCAGAAAATCTCTCTTTCTTATTTTTTTCTTTCTTTATTATTTTTTTTTTTTTAATTTCCACAATTTCATTTAGCCAACCATCATTTTACAGCTTTGCTAATCAAACAGAATCTGAAATTGCTGTCTCTTCTCACACACTATATTTCTTTTTGTGGAAACAAAAATATAACTGGATTAAAAGAACCTTTTAATTTGTAAGCTATCTCATGCATCTTTCCAGTATAATCTCCTATAAACAGGTTAGTCCTCTGAAATCCAAATGATGGTCCTTCAAATTAAACTTCCAATGATCAAATAAAACTGTCCCACAAACAACAAAGGTAGCACTGAGACACAGCACTGCCTGTTAATATTGCAGAAATCATATTTTAATCTCCTTTGTGAGATTTTCCCAGAAATATTAGTAAGGGAAAGGAAAATGTTAGCATTGTCTCTTGAAGTTCCTTTCAGGAATAGAGTAAAAAAAATCAGTTAAACAAGTGAAGAAATAAGGTTCCTTTGGTTTAAGTGGCAGTACTCAGTTTCATCCATTTTCAATATATCTAGTTCTTCTCTGTGATTAAAAAAAAAAATCTCATTAGAAAAGAAACATGGATAAGTGTAAGTCAGGATATCACAGTTTGCAAATATTCACAGCTACAGCCACTAGCATGTGAATGGCAAATTGTTTTTTAGCCATTTGATTGAATAAAGTATATAAAGGTATTAAGATTATGTTTAAAATTTTCTTTAAAAATTCTCAACCACAGATCTCTCCAGCCTCAATTTTCTCACATGCTCCCATAATATTTCTGAAAGGATGTCGATAAGGTAAGGTAGGTAAGAATAATTTGTCATGTTTTGGTTTTGTTTGTTTGTGGTTTTGGTGATTTGTTTGGGGGTTTGTTTGCTTTGGCTTGTTTTTTACTAAGAGCTGTTAGGAAGTCATCCTGATTTCATCAAAGAATTACTCATCCCAAGTTAGATTTAATAGAGACAAACCTTTTTTTAAAAGATTTGGTAGTGGGTTTTTTTGTTTGTTTGTTTGTTAGCTTTTTGTGGTTTTGTTTTGCTTTTCCTTGAAAAGAAACACTTGGACATAATAAACAATTCTCTGGAGTATTTTAACTGGAAGACTATGAGAATCTTAATTACTACAGTGGAAGATTCTTCAACTGGAAAGAAAGCTTCATTATAATCAAAGTGCATTGTCAGAACATGTCAATTTAAGAAATTGGAACAAATGTGTAGAAATGAGGCATTATGATTTTACTATTTCATCCTTATTCATTTTGGCTTATGCATTATAATATCATTTTATGCACTTAATATTGTATATTTGCTATTGAAATAATCCCAAATACAACCTACAAACCCATCAGGTTTGACTATTCAGTTGAACATTAATGAATGAAAATATCAGTATCTATAGTTTTACATATGAAAACTTCTGTGACTTGCTGTGCACTAGCACTAACAAATCATTAGCTCTCAATTTTAATGAATATGTTTTCATCTCCAACTTATACATGATTATGTAAAATCCAAATGATCCATTGATTAGTTTAATTTATTTAAATACACACTGTACCACCTGCAGATTGCTCCCACCAGATGGGAGGCAGCTTGGTGTGTGCACAAATTCTGATTCAGGGCCCTGCTTTGAGTCCAGCAGGACTTTGAGCAGGCTTCCTGTTGCATTTCCAAAAAGCCTGTGAGAAGAGAGCAATAACATATATGGCAACAAAGTGGAAGTGCCCTATTCCTCCTGAAGGAAGCTTTCTGTTAACTGAGGATATCAATTACCACCACTTTATTTAAAAACTAATAAGGTGCTGAGTATTGCTCTGGGAGAGCTTCTGGCATGGCTTAGGCAGAAATTCTTGAACCTGAAATAGACGTCACTATTTACAAGCAATGTTTTTTCTCAATAGAACATTACTTCTTCAGAGGCTTGTATTGTGCCCTGATGTCACTTAGTCTATGGAGCACATAAGAATGTCTTTATGGTAATAAACATTGTCTGATCTTTCTGGGTCTTCCTCTCCAAGGCTATTTTTCTATACTGACATCCTTTCTCGGATACTTGCTTTCATATGTCTAAGATTAATGAGGCATTTATATTCAGCTTAGATGCTATGGAAGTTAACATTGTTTCTCTTGTTATGGAACAGAAATGAGCTAATTAGTGACCTTCAGATTTTGGATTAAAAGTGATATTTTTTGTAATTGGAAACATAACAGCACACAGAGCCAGCAACAAAAAATATTTAAAGAATAATTGATGCATAACAAAACTGTAGCACAGTTCTCTGGGAGGAATGAAAGGAAGGATGGAAGTTGAGAAAGGAAGCACAGTTAGAATTGTGAAATTCTATGAAAATAAATTGATTTTTCATGAGTGAATTTGAAAAATAAATGTAAAATAATCCATTTTACCATTTTGTGGATAGAGTACTTATTGCTAATCAAAATTATATATGCAATTTTGCCTTCTAAGCTTAAGAGTTTTAAAAAATATGACAGTGATTAACTTTCGTTTTCCTTTCACTATAGCCATAATTTTGGAATAGAATCCTTCAAATATTTCAGTTAAAATTGTTGACTTTTCCCCCTTTAGGCTAAAAGATTTCTGTGTCAGTTCATAAATGTCTAGTTTCAAAGTAAGAGGATTTTTTTTACGTAGAACTAAGCCATAGCACAGATAAAACCAACCAACTGGCCAACATAGAGAAAGAGAAAGCAAAAGAGATAGTGAAACTAACAGAGATGGAAAGAAAAAGAAGCGATAAAAGAAAAAGGAGAAAAGGGGAAAGCAGAGCAAAGAAAGAAAGGAGAAAGACAAGAAAGGAGAAAAAGAAAAATCCATTCCAACTTCTATTCAGAGTTTGCTGCACTGTTTTTCTCTGTGCTGTCTAGCATGTATGAGAACTGCCAAAGCAAGACCTGCAATGTCCAAGGCAGCTTCACAAGCACTACTAAAGAATGTATTTTGATTGCCTTTCTATGGAGAATTGTCCGAGAAAATTTGATGAAGGGCTCAAGATTTTAAATATAATTATTGTCTGGCTTTCTAAATTTCTCTGAACGTGTTAACAGCAATTCCAAGGACAGCATTCTGTTTTTTTTAAAAGTTACAAAATTTTCTTAACACATTTAAAAACTTTTTTTTCTTCTTTTGCCATCTTTTTTCAAAGCAGTAAAGTGAAAAGCAGTTTTATGGTTTACAAAGTCCCATGTGAAAAAAGTTTTGAATACAAGTTAATCAAAAGTTATACACCTATGTGCACTGCAGGGATGAATAATCTCAGAATCAACAAACCAATGCATAAATAATCTCGTATTACAGAGACTAATCAGGTTAGCTGAGATCTCTATTGTAGCTGTAGCACTATGTTAGTCTGACTCAGCCAGGCTGAAAACCACACGGATTATTGACAAAAAGCGTTAAACCACAAAAATCACAGACTGAAAACAGCAAAACTGTTTGCCAAAGGAAAATTATAGAAGTCTTGGAGAACCTCTGGTGGACCTGTTCCCTTCTTACAGTTGCTGGTTTTTATTTTGTGGGTCGTTGGTTCTTTCATTACTTTGCTCTGGGTGAGACTGGAGGAGAGAAGGACTGAAGGAGGGAAGTAGTCAAATCTGGGGGGAAGCCTTTGCCTGCAGATCTCAGCACATGTGTCTGGGTGTTACTGCCATCTGAACAGTGTCACTCCAGAAGTCTCTTCCGTGGTCATTGATCAATTTTGGGAACAGTCAACTGGGTGAGGTTACAGTTATTCTGGAGAAAAAATCCCAAAAGCAAAGCTTGAGAGCTCAGCTAGGTGCTAATAAAATATAACTGCATAGGCAGGACCAGTTCAGCCTGCATAGAATCAGGGTATTTGTACCTCACAATCTGCAGGCTTCTGAGGTCTTGCTTTAGGGCTTCAACTAATAACTGGGAGCTTCATTCAATGATTTATCACCTTTACATCAATTTCAGTAGACTTGAATGAAAATTTAAATACCCTGGTATTAGAGGAAAGGAGTCAGATGGCATCACATGACTAATATCTGTCTTCAGTAGTCTCTAACAGACTTTTTTCTCCAAGAAAAGACTCACTTCAATATTGCTCCACTAATGCCATTTTTTGTGACAAATTAGCTTAGTATATTTGTTATAAATGAAATGGGCAAAAATCAGTAAATGTGCAGCATTAGTTTAAATGTACTTCAAGGGTGAAAAATCAAAAATCCAGGGCAGAGAGGCCAAGTTTCATGGTGGAGGCTTTCTCTGATATGAAGTCTTTAAAATGAAATTAGGGTGTAATGCCTATGGGAAGATGAGAGGTCCAGGCAAGAAACATTTGTAGAAGTCTGGGTTTTGTGTCATGTAGTCAGACATGACAGATGATTAAAATGATCACTTCCAGTTTGCAAATCAATGAAGAGTGGGTCTATGAAAATTTGTAGCAAATGGACTTAATCAGGGAAAAAGATCCAACAGAGGATCCAACAAGCATGCATGACAAGGACTGCCACTGCCTGTCTGAAATATCTTAAGTATCAAATATGTCAAATATTTCAGACTATTAAAATCAAACCAAACCAAACCAAACCAAACCAAACCAAACCAAACCAAACCAAACCAAACCAAACCAAACCAAACCAAACCAAACCCACTCTCACCATTTTTCTACAATTTCAAAGTATCTTTTTCTTATTCAATAGCATTATTAAGCACTTTGGTTATTTCTGCCAGTGATGAGGGAAATACGAGAGATAGATCAATTCAAAGCTATAGGAACTAATTGAGTTACTTATTTTTAACTTTGAGTTGATGTTACATACTCACTTCTCTTTCTTATTTCCCAAATGCCATTGCTTCTCCTCGAATAACAAGGATAAAACATGAAATTGTGTGCAATTTATCCATGGTTTCAAGAAGTAGAGCTAGATCATCTTAAGAAATTAACAGCCCTTAGATGAAAACTGCCAATGCTTGGATGACACACAATAACTGAACCTCTGGGTGTTCCCAGCCTGCTGCAGTGTGAAGAAGAGGGTTTAACTTAAGCCGCCAGTGCAATCAGTACTGATGAGTGACATTTTTTTCCTCCCAACACATGAAATTTCCCAGTCACACTCTTGCATCATGATTAAATTCTAATAATAATGCATTTCATTCCCATGAATATACTTTAAAATTACTGCAATATCCCAGTTTCCTTAATTATCACAGCAAAGTAAAATCTTCTCTCTAACTAGGACTGAAAATATTTTTTTGCTTAAAGGTCAACCATTCTAAGCAGTCTAAAATCTGTGCAATTATTAGACTTTTCCATGGTTTGGAAAAGGGAGAAAGGGACAGAATTACTGATCCTGATGTGGCGTCATTAGAGAAAGTAAAACTGAATCAATATATTCTAAAACTCCTCATTCTTATTCCCACCTTCAGTCTGACCTTAGATATTAAAAAAGATCTTACACAGGGAAGAAATATCAATAGTATTATTAAAGGAAGATACAGGTTTTCTGAACTACTTCAGGAAAGATTTTCATCACCCCACAAATCCTGTATTTTCAGAAAAAAAAGATTCAATTTAAACTTTGGAAAACTTACACCTTTGCTATGTCCAGTCACACACTAAATTTGGCATCACACCTGGCAGGTGTCAGAGAAAACCCTGAGCATTTTGTTACTATTCAGTCAGGGAAAACAGAAGATCATCACCATGGGGTGTGAAGAAACTAAGACATATATTTTACACACTTCAACTGAGTTGGTCATTTTGCGTGTCAGAACAGCCACATAAAATTGAGAGAATGGATACATAAGAGTGAAATTAGATACAAATTTCCATATCTTCACTTTGTTTAGAGGTTTCTTTAAATGTATCCAGTGGACTGTGTGGCTCAACAAGGAAGTATGAAATCCTAGCACAATATTCAGATGAATGCCTTCTCTATCAAGAGCTATTAAAAACAACCAAAAAAAGTAGTTCAATTATCCCAGCTCTATTTATTTTTTAAAGACAGAAAATAATAGTTTTGTCTACATCTGCTGTAAATGGATTCTGAAGGTAAATGGAGAAAGAAATAGAGAATAAAGAAACTGGTTTAAAGCAGTATTTAAAACTTCATTGTAAGGCTAATCTCTTCTGAAGTGCTCACCAGTGACTTTTAGGGAAGTTTAATTCTGCAAATAAATGACATGTGGTCTAAAATACCCACTTCCATCCTTGATGGCAAATATGAATTCATACTGCTATGATTCTGCACTGAAAGGCTCACAAAGGGATAAAGAAATACTTTCCACTCTTTAAGTGTTTAACATGCTTTTTTTGAGTTCTGAAGAGTGATCACCTCTCACAACTTACTCTCAGGCATGGTTCTCTCTCCCAGGAGAATCAATACCTTGATGAGTCTGTAATGCAAGGTGTTTGTACAGACAAGAGCTTTGTTTACTGGGGGACCTCACACCATCAGACACTACCCTGCCTCTTCTCAGGCTTCACCAGTCCCAACTAACAAAATAATTTGAGTTCACAAACTGTGAAAAGTATTTTTTAAAAAATGACTTTTAAAAAAATAAATCCACAGTACTTCTG
>WEIU01011704.1:36225-67215 GCA_013389925.1 Aegithalos caudatus | reverse complement strand
CCCCCCAAAAAAAACAACAAACAAAATCCACCAAAACAAAAAAACCCCACACCCTTGCAAGCTTTAGTGATGCCTCTTGCTGTATTTAGTACTTCATCTTTTCCAGAGACACTTTGTTTTCCCAGTCCATCACGCAGTGGTTTAAATATTAAATCTAAATAAGCCATGTACAGAATCTAAATCTTAAGGATGAGAAGGAAATGTGAGCAATGGCAGGTTTTCAGGAATATTTCTTGAAACAGCTAAGGTTTATTTTGGGGGACTGTCATACAGCAAATATATTCAGAATGTCTTCCATTGTTTTAGCACAAATGCAGGGGGATAAAAATGAATCTATGGGTACACATAATTCAGCCTTGCAATTTGAACCACAAATAGTATATTATTTGTTACTAGGCACAGGACCAATTAACTGTGTGAACTTGGCAAGGATCCAAGTTTCTAAATTAGGTATTATATCTACTTTAAGCAGCTTTTAGAAATCCTTAGTGGATAACATTCAAAAGAGAAATTCAAAAAATAGCTGAAATGGACTGCATTAGAATCACTGATTTAATTATGTTACTAAGTTGATAGGAAATACTTAGCACGATCTATTAAAATATCTTTGAAAAGTATCTTGCTATTGTTAAAAAAAACCCACACACATAGAATTAAAAGTGCAACATACCTTAAAAACAATTATTTCATTCTAGGTAGACCTGTTGATACATGGAAGTGCCCTTTTTTTTTTTTTTTTTTTTTTTTTTTTTTTTTTTTCAGAAGATGCTCTCTTCTGAATACAGCTTTGTTTTAGACAAATTGTTTCGAATAGTGATAAAAGCAAATCTTGGTAAAGAGCTGAGTGCTAAAATAGGGGGAAAACTATATGAAAAACAGCAACAGAGTAACAGAGTAGAGGATTGCAGAAGTATGCAATATGAAAGATGGTATGGGTGAGATAAACTTTGAATGATCTACTGTAATGTTGTATTTTATTTATGATAATTAGATCCCTGAAAGTGCAAATTTGTGATAAAGCATCTAGATATAAACCAAATTCCTCATAAAAATATTTCTGAGAATTTACTGAAAACCTGCAGCATCAAAGCTCCGATATACCACTTACACCAAGTAAAATATACAACTTGCATTACTTAGCATATTATAATTTTCACACCAGAATTGCCTGTTGCTCATTTTCAGTGAACTCCTTTGTACTTTGCAAATGCCACCAAGGACATGAGATTATTCTCAAGAGGAAAGTCTGTACTGATAAGGAATTGATTAGCAGTACAACAAGTTCATAATTGGTAGGTCATTTATCGAGCCAGCTAAAACAGATCAGCAAAGAATATGCCTCCCCAAATAGAGTTATTTTATTTCTCAATAAAAAAGTTTCCACTCAGTTATTACAGAAACTTTGGATATTCTGTTTTTTATTGGTTTGGTGTTTGCTTGTTTTTTCCCCCTGCAAAACTAAGAATAATAAATGGTGACTTGAAAAACACTTTTGAACTCTTATTTAGATAAATAAATTTAAGTATTTCCATTAGCGACTCACGTTTCTCAATAGAAGAAAAATAGGTTAGGAACCTGTTGCTAAGACTCTTTTTTTTATATCAAGAAAATAAATATTTGTTATAAAGAAATCTCAAAAATGTGCTCCGGTACATTAATGCTGTATTTCATTCTAAATAAACACTTCTACATTTCTCCTCCCCTTATCCCTCCACCAAAGCACAACAACAACAACAACAATGGTATTTTGGGTGTTTAAAGAGCACATCATTCCCTGTAAGACACCTATGTAAGAATAAGAGCCTCAGGGCAGATTCTGATCTTACTAACACCAGTATAAATGAAGTGTCACTTTCTTGACTTCAGCAGATTTACAGTTAATTGTGATCAGAATAAGACCTTAAAAATTCTGCTTTGGACTGGGATGACCAGCTGCTGCAGTCCTCCCTGCAGACAATGTTTGAGCACTAGCACAGGTGGACCAGGAAGGCTGTGCAGTCTCCATCCTTGGAGGAATTCCAAGGCATCTGGCCATGGTCCTGGACAACTTGGCTGGTCCTGCTTGAGCAGAGGGGTTGGATCAGATGACCTCTAGAGGTACCTTCCAAATTCTGATTCTGTAAAGTCTCCTCATGGATTTTCTGCTTTGCCAATGCTCTCCTGTCATTACAGACAGATTTAAAGTGATTTCTCTACTCAGCCCAAATGGAAATGCTTCAAAGGGAAAGACTCATATTGGTTTTCCACCACCAGGAAAGGAAAGAGTGCACTGGAAGTCACACTGGGGTGTGATACCCAATCCAGAGGGCTGGAAGAACTAATGGTATTGGAAGAGTGAATACGGATTAAGGGAGACAGGGGTGTCTATATCTGGTGTGGACTGAATGTGGGAATGCAGGATGAACATCCAGATCAAATAAGATTTTTCTACTCTGTCTCCCAGTTGAACAGCTTGTTTATTTCTTTTCTCCCAGGCAGCAGAGATATGTACTGATCCATGCTGATTCCCTGTAAGGGCTAATATTTCCTGATGGTTGTGCCCTGAAATGAAGAACAGCTCTTAATGACAGTACCTGTTAACCAATGCTGCAGTATAGACTGTTGTATTGAACCCACTGAAGTAAAGGAAAAGCTTTAGAGATAAGTAATTTCTTTAACACTTGCTTGCCCTTGCTTACATCATGCATTTAGCAGTCCCCCTCTTCTAACGTGCAACTCAAATGTGACCGTGGTCACTGCTGTCCTTGTTAGCATGTGGGTGAAATAATCTGGCTGATTTAGGGGAAAAATGGCAGAATCAAGGCATCTAAACCCCAGGATTTTAGGTGGTTTAAGGTCTTTTTATATGTGGGTAGAGAAAGACAATGCTGATAAATGTAAATCTAAATCTCAGAGAAAAAGACACATGCCATACAAGGTTTTAAAATGCTGTCTCCCATAGTGAAAGTATGGAAAAAGGAGCTACATGTAAACATTAAAGTTCCCAAGACAAATCTCGCCCTGCCCCAGCCCCCCTTCCTTTGGTCCAATTGAAACAGCTGTGTAGAGGATAGAAAGGAAAAAAGAAGGGAGGAAATTAATCAAAGAAACTCAGAAAAGTGAGGACATTCCCATAAGCTTCTGCTTTTATCCCTGGAAACCTTCTCATCCATTCATCCATCCACATTAAAAGAATTTTCTTTAATACTTTTACAAGCTATTTACAATCAGCTTTTCTATCATAATTTGGGTTTTTTACTTGTTTGTTTTCTCAGCCTGAAACCACAGCAAGGTTTATATTGGTCTTACAATTGACCTACCGTCTTTGAACAAGCCCAGACAACAGGAAACTGGTTTCTTTGGAAACAGGAGCTATGTGAAATCCTTCAGTGTTTGTATTCATTTCAAGCTGTTCACACATATGTAACAATAAGGCACCAGACCTTTAGCATGTGATTCAACTTCTCCAGGCAAGGTAATTAAGGGGAACACCACAGTGACACCCCTGGCTGGTAAAACAGATTTCTGCAATTTGAATTGGAACAAAACAAAAATCCCATCATCTAAACGACTTTTTCTACATATGAGGGTTCTTAGTGGCCATAACAATACAGAAAGCATCAGAAATAATCTGGGTGACATTTGTACTGTGGAATGTAGAGATGTTACACCATCTTTCTGATATGGAGGCAGCAGGGACACATATTGAAAGCTGATTTATGGAGAACAACACATTAGTCACTGATGGGACTAATTAAGCTAGTTTACAAATATTCAAGCCAAATGGAAGACTTCCTAATTTCCCATTAATTCTGCTTTTGACTTTTAAAGACTGCAGTGGACACTGACTGTCTTGGATACAGCTGAAATGGGAAGGTGATACCAGTACTTTCAGTCCACTTTGTGCTCTGAAAGCAATTACTAGTCTCAAAATAGTCCTGTAAGAAGAAACACATACCGGTTTCCCAGGCACTGCCATTCACAGGGTAGTATTAACATAAATCCCAGATTAAGCTGCTTTTAGACAAAGTATAGGACTGTGAATAGCAGTGACTGAGGAATCAGCACAAGCATATTGCTCCTGCTTCAATTGCTGCTGGAACTATAACCTTTAACAAAGTGGTGGGTAGAAATAAAAGATAGAAACATCTTATTTTATGTCTCCTAAATTTAAACCCTCCTATCTCTCAGAGCTCAGTTTCCTCACTTTTTCAGAATTTTTCAGCAGATACCAAGTTTTCTGACTTTGCTGACATTTCCCACAATATTCCACAACATTTGGATGTGCATAAATCAAATAGTTCCTGAATTGTCTTTGATCAAGATTGTGTAGAGATTCTTCACGGTGCCTTCACACTTACATTAGGACAGCAGGACTGTGCATGGCAGATAAAAGAAGAGATAATGAAGACATCCTTCCCCATGCTTTCCCATTGAGGGATTCCAGGAGGGATGGAAAGTTAGAGATTTTGAATACATCTGGCAAAAATAAGCATATTTCAATCAGTGAAGACAAAACCAAAGCATTTAGTAATGAGATATTTTAATTATGATGACAGAACTGGATTTTATGATGCAATTATTTAGGTATTGAGATACAAGGGTGGAGAGGGATGGCAGCTAAGGAGAAAACAGGAAAACAATCAGAAGTTATGTCCACACATCTGATACAGAGAAACAGAGACAGACATTATTCAGATACATACATACATACATTAATGCAGATATTTATACAAAAAATGTATAACAACCATGGTTCCAAATTTGCAGGTGAATAATTCTTAAGAAGAATGAATTTTTTTTTTTCTAGTACTACTGCCTGGGTTTCTATTTCAGAGTAGGATTCTGTTAAAATAGATGAAAACTTCAGAAAAATAGGACCTGGTAAAGGGACACTGACATGAGAATACCTGGCAAGAGGAAAAAAAATCTCTCATCTCAATAAGAAGAGGTCACAGAATCATCTCAATTTACTTTTGTTTGCTAGCTTCTGTAAGCATTTTAACATCTCTTGATGAACCATGGTGAAATCTCCTATAGACCTAAAATTATGTATATTTTTTCCTTAATTGTTAAAAGAATATGCATTGGTCTAATTAAAATATATTCAAAAGGTTCTTGAGTTTTTGAGGTAAAAGTGAGGCAGTTACCTTACTGAAGTAGAAAAAATTAGAGCTGGGATAACAGTTGGCATGACTACTAGTTTAGAGTGATATTTTCTTGAGCCATGGCCAGATTATAGACTGTTTTAGCATTGCCAGTAGGTTGCCAGCACTGAAGGAGGTGTTGACAATCACAGCTGATTGGAGTCTCAGTTACTTTTCACCGTTTTTTCACTAACTAAGGAAGCCATATAATCACTGGCAGTTTCTCCACTGATTTCAGGGCATATGTTTGCAAAATGTCTCAATATAGTCAAAGCACAGGTACAAATCTGAAACGAGGTAGTGGTTTGAGGACTCAAAAATCTAATGACAATTGGGCAAGAAAGTCAGGTATGTTCATTGGAAAAATGCACTGCAAAACTACCTCTGACATGAGCTACTGTGGTGTAGCTACCACAGATAATAGCTACCACAGAGCACAGTTCTGCCCCTCTGGCTGATCTTGGAGACAGGGTTTATTTGTCAGTGCAAAATCCTTTCTTACCAGGACAAAAGGTAAAGCATTAAATCCTACTGAAAAATCTTTTTGCCTGGTTTCCTCCACTATAAAAGACTGCAATCCACTGCAAATCTTGCTACCAGAAAGGATCTTTATAAAGAACCAGGAAAGATTTGGAGGTGTCCAACACCAGCCATGGTACATGTTTGAAACCTCAGTAATTAATGATGTCTTTTCTTGATTTGGTGAACTCCATGGGGGAGGCAGGAATTTTATACCAAAATGTGCCATGACAGCATTTTTCTACTATATCTTTCCTAATGCAAGGGTTCCAGAGTTTCTTCAAGAGAAAGCCTCCAGTCAGACCAACTCCTACCAAAAGAGAAATTTCTTATGTCCTCAAATCCAGTTGCCTCCTCCAGTTTCACCCTGCCAAATAACCCTGAACTTCAAATGATCAAACCTTCAGATGAAAGCTAGCAAGTTCTTGACCCTTATATTGGAAGCTCATTTCAGATCCTCATTCTCTGAATAATTAAAACCACCTTCTAATCCTTTTAATCCTCTGACTAAATTTTATTCTTCATAAGTGTCAGCAGCAACTCCTGATCAGTTCTTAGATGAGCCAAGAATTCAAGGAGCATGATGCTCCCAACACAATTACCAGGAAAAAAATCTTGAGGAGAGAAAACTGGAGTATTTCCTTTGCTTTAAGGACATACAATTTATTGGGGGACAATCTATACCATAGGAGTTCAACAAATACTATTTTATACTATGCACTTAACTCCCTAGTTAATTTTCTGCTACTTACAAGACCTGTCTTCCCTAATACACTCAGTCTTCTCCTTTACAGCCTGTTAATTTTATAAGCACAATTTTATTAATGTACTCCTGTCAATAAACTGGAAGGTTGACTTGTCTTTGAACAATGATTACTTGACATTAATGACAATATGTACTGTTTTTTTTCTTCTTCTTGTTTCAGATGGCACCATAGTTTACCATCATGTTCTAGAATATTCTAATGATTTAATGATTTGCACACCTTTTATTGAGCTATTATTTTGGGGGGATTTTGGAGCTAAATCAAGGAAGACATTAAGAGACAAAGCCCAAGAAGAGTGGGGTGACATATGGCAAACATGATGAGTCTTGAGTTATGGGGAACTGCAACACATAGAAGATAATTCTCATTGTTTTAGACAATGATTAGATACCAACAGAAACTGAAAGATCTTAATTGAGTTACTACTACTAAGAAATGTAATCTTTAAATTTTCAGCCTCTGGGTGATTTTATCTACAGCAAATAAAAAAAAATCACTAATGATGAAGAAAAAATAATTAGTTTTTAATAACATATTCAGCAGCTAAATAGGATGTAATGACAATACCTCATATGCAAAAGTCTGTATCAGCACACAGATTCTGTTCATAGAAGGTGTTTTATGAATAGAGCTTAAAAAAATCATTACTAAATCATAGAGCTCTGAAGAAGGCAGAGTATGACATTTATTTTTTCATTATTGCTTGTAATTCTAAAATAAAAACGTTCATGCATGTCCAGAGAGATATGGAATTGGATTATTTAATTTCTCCAAAAGTATCATCCTTGAATTTATTCTCTAAGAGAAAAAGCAATTTGTTGTTTTGTGTTTGCTTTTTATTCTATAGTAAACTGATCCCTCTTTAATATATCTTGTACCTATAGTGTCCTTTTGAAAGTACATGGAGTATATTCTTCTATGTTATATGAGTACACAAAGTCTTTGAAATTTATTGGAATGAGTATCATTAAAAAATGTGTCCTTGAAATGTGACTAGACAGTAGAAATGGATAATTTTAAAAACTCATCAAAGATTCTGTATCTTTCTTTGACATTTCTTCTCATAAAAATTAAGACTGATCTATTTCTGCAGTAGAAACTATGCTGGATATTTCCAGTACTATTTGTTCTCAGCCTACTGAATTTGTGAGATTTTAATAAACCACAAGAGAGATATTTCTACTCTACACCCCAAGAATCCTACATGCAAAACAAAATAACTACAAAACAAGACATTTTGAAAATTAAAACGGGGGTGAGATTTGCCATATCCTCATTTTCACAATACAAATTTGATGAGAAGTTTGCATTTGTTCTGAGAAATGCAGCTGTGCTTTGAAACAGAAGCATGCCACTGATTCCTGCAGTGCACATGACTGGCAAAATGTCAGAGGCTTTCACGCTTTCTATGTTTGGTCTTGATGCAAATGTTTAATTCTGCAGCCCTTGAATAGCCTCAATGCTTTAATGGTGTATGTAGAGTCAAGCTAATGGATGGATCCTCGTGGGATTGCATATTTTTGTGCTATTGATATTTCATCTGAAACATGGGAGATACTAACTGCCAGCTTTGCAGTGTTCCCAGGGTGGCCATACTAATATTAGTTTGCATATTTGAACTTGCAAGGTAGCTATGGCAAAAAACCTTACAGCAAACAATCCCAGCAAGGAATTAAAATTCCAGTCCTGTGCAGCAAACAATGTCTAGCAGCTCTATAAATTTTAGTCTAGGTAACAAAAAATCCTTTACTTTTAAAATCTCAACAAAACACTAAACCATTACTTAGTGTTTTTGCTTTTACTCTTCCATTCATTTGACAGTATATATCAGAACTATCTGCAAAATATAAAAGCAAAACAATTTCATTTTCTTAATCAAGATAAATACTATAAAACAACCTTTCAAAGGCAGAAATACAAGTAGAAATTATTTAGATTTTTAAAACTGCCTTAATAACTATCAGCAATTATAAAATCAGACATTTAAGATTCAAAATCAATCAAAATATAGTGTAAATATGGCAAGAACAGATTTGAATTTATTTCATTATTAATGATTTCCTTTTTCTTATTTATCTGCTTCAGCTGGATTTTGCTCAGAAGCCTGCATAAGCACCTCATTGGCAATTCCAGCAGAAGTTTCATGAATTCTCCAGTCAAGGCTGGGGCTGGTCACTGGCAGTCATTCAGTTCACCTTTAAAGTCTGAGGCATATACAGCAAACCCACACAAAGCTCAGAGGGTGTCAGGAGGCCAGAAAGCTAAGTACACCTCTACCAGGCTGATTTCCAGTGGAGAAGCTGTATTTCCTGTAATTCTCCCCCAAACCTCACAGCACTGACACTGCTGCACTGCGCTGCCTCCCTGAAATGAATGAGCTCTGTTCCTGGTAATTATGCAGCCCTTCAATCCACTCACTCCTAACTTTCCTTTCCACTGTGCTATATTTGACACAAAATGTTTAATCAGGTTCATTTATCATGACTGGAACAGCCTGACTCATTCCCCATTTATAATTAGAAAGGATTTCATCTAATAAATGTTGAGTGCTCTCAGCTACCAAAGTCAGTGAATGAAGAGTTTGCTCACCACCACGCAAGACTGAGGGTACATAAACCTGTTTTATATGGAATTAGAAGATTCCCAGATTTCTTCAGAAAATTTTCAAAATTTGAGGCAGTAAAATGTTAGGTTCTATGTAAAAGGCCCCAGCCTGGAAATATGGAGGTAGCAGGTAACTCACCTTTCTGCTTTGGTCAGTCTCTACATAAAATGGTGCCAGTGAGAGCTTTCGTCCTTTGTTAAGTATTCCAGGGAAGCCTAATTGCTCATTCTATATCTGCTGAATATCTAATAACAATTTATTTCCTAAGCAGCCAATATCTTGAACTCATAAGAAGAAAACAGTAGTAATAAATTTAATGCAAACTTAACTTAAAAGAACAAATTAAAAATACCCAACCTGTGGCCCAAAGTTCAAAACAAAACAATGAGAGATTTAAATGTTTGAAGGTATCGAGGCAGATGCATAAAAACCTGCCCCTCTTTATGTCTGCAGTCTAAAGCCACTTTGCATTTCTTGTACTTTTTGTGGTGCTGTGTTTGCCTTATATCATAACACTGAGCAGTCGTGATTGCTTTAACCCAACTGAGAAAAGGTAGATCATAAACCATTGCCAATTAATTTAAACACTGCATGGTCAGCCTTGAAAAAAACATGCCACGATTCCTTAAAATGGAGAATCCTCATCAGTTCCCATTGTAAAAGAAGAGAAAGAGAACTAGAGTGGAAAAAGAAAAGCATAAAAGAATAATGCAAGGAACAATGGGTGAATAATAATGAATAAAATGTCCCCACTGCTGTATTCTCTCTGCCTGAAGGCCTTTACTGAGAAGGGAAAGAACTAGAAATGTGTGTGCTAAATTTTGAAGCTGTGTAAATTAGAATTTGACAGCTAAAGCTGGCTAAACGAGCTGAACTTCTATGCTGGTAGGTATTTAACATATATGGAGCCATAACTTTAGCAATGAATCTTATAAAACAGGAAACACTCAGTAAGAATTCATATAATGAAAAGACAAATTTATAGAATATGAATACCTAGGAAGACAATAAAAATGAAGTACATATGCTAGGAGGGAAAATTCTTCTTGAAGACATTCATTTATTGGATACCTTTAAGGAGTTTAGGCACTTCCTGGAATATGACTGCTTTACTAAATACCAATTCATTATTTAACTTTGGTATTTGACCTAACTTAATGCATCAGTTAAATGCTTAAAGCTATGTAGGGTGAATATAGGCCATAATACTTAAGATTTCAAACATGCTAAGTTAAAAATAAATAAATATCTTGTTATAAAAAGACCACTGGTCTTCCTAGAATCATACAATAGTTTGGATCAGAAGAAATGCTTAAAGGTCATCTAGTCCTCTGCACAATAACCAGAGAAATCTTCAACTAGATCAGGTTGCTCAGAGCCCCATCCAACTTGGCCTGGAATGCTTCCAGAATGCCCCCTCAGGGATAACTGAGCCAGCTTTTCTCCACCCTCGTTGTACAATAGTTCTTCCTTTTCTCAAATCTACCTTATTTCAGTTTAAAATTATTAACCCTTATCCTATCACAACAGGCTGTGCTGAAACATCTATCCTCATTCTTCTAGTAGCCATCCTTGTGGTTTCACCACAGATGGCAACCAAGTACCACACAGCTTTTCATTCACTCCCCCTTAGACCCCACAGTGGGATGGGGATGAGAATCAGAAAAAGGTAAAACCCATGGCTTGAGATAAGAACAGTTTAATAACTGAAATAAAATAAAATATAATAATAAAAGTGTCAATAGTAATAGTAATGAAAAGGGAGATAACAAAATCAGAGAGAAGAACAAAACCTAAGAAAAACAAGAGATACACAGATGTGATCAACCCCTTCCAGCCAACTCCACGCAGTTTATATACTGGGCATGGTATGGTGTAGTTTTGTGGTATAGAATATCCCCTTGGCAACCTGGGGTCAGCTGTCCTGGCCCTGCTCTCTCTGGTTTTCTTGTGCACCCACATACTGGTACAGCCTGAGAAACTGAAAAGTCCTTAGAACAAATAGTACTGAGCAACAACTAAACCATCAGTGTGTTATCAAAATTATTCTCATGCAAAATGAAAAACACAGCACTGTGACAGCTACTAGGCAGAAAATCAATTATTCCACCCAAAATGAAGACTTCAGTGTTGAAATGGCACAATAATGTCTCCCTGGAGCCTTCTCTTCTCCAGGGGAATCAGCCACAACAGTGTCAGCCTGTTCCCACAGGGGAGGTGCTCTGGACCCCTGATCCCTTTTGTAGCCCTTCTCTGGAACACAGGGTGGTGGTGGGAGTGAATTTGTACCCATTCCAAAAAGTCCATACCTTTCCTGTGCTGGCTGCACTACCCCAGGTAAAGTTGTACCAGGGAGGAGCAGAGGGCAGAAACCCCTCTCTTGACCTGTTGTCTACTCTGCCTTTGACAAAGGCAAAGACAGGTTGGCTTTCTGGGCTTAGAGTTCACATTGCTGCCTCATGTCCACCTGTCAATCCACCAGCAGCTCCAAATCCCTCTCTAGAGGGCTGGTGTCAATCCCTTCATCCCCCACCCTGTACGGGTACCAGGAGTTGCTCTGACCCAGGTGCAGCACCAGCACTCAGCCTGGTTCAACACTGCAAAGTTCCCATGGGCCATTCCTCAAGCTTGTCCAGGAATGGCATCCTTTCCTCCAGGCTTGTCAACGGTACCACTCATCTGGTACAAGTGTCTCTTTCAGTGATGAAGATATTAAAGGTACTGGTTCACATATGGGCTCCTGAGGGACACCACTTGTGACCGATATCCATTGGGACATGGAGCCACATGTCCATTTCCAACCATTTCCACAGACACAACCATCCAACCATTTCCACAGAACTTATCAAGTCAGTATCCCTCCAATTTAGAGAGAAGGATGTGGAGGACTGTGTCAAAGGCCTTATAGAAGTCCAGAGAGAATAGACAGCTCTTCCCTTGTCTACTGATGTAGTTAAAGATATTAGTCTGCTATTAAACCAATTTATTTTATAAATTTAATGCAATATTGCATAGTTATTTTCACTGACTGGTATTCTGACAAGGCAATTATACCCTGCTCTTAAATTGATGCACTTATGTCCCCTACTTTAGCTTTACTCTCTGACCATAATAACTTCTTCCCCACCTATGGCTTCTCACAGATTCCTGATCTTCACTTCAAAAGATCAGTGTTTCATTATTGCCTCCACCCAGGACAATTATCTATCCATTTCTGACTTCACTTCTCCCACTTTTTCTTCCCTTTGCTTTTTTCCAACTATTATGCATTGAACACATTTCCTGCCCTCCCTCACTGCTGGCCCTTGTCTCACCAAAGTCAGAAAAATCTCTCTTCTAATTCTCAGTACAAATCTTTCATGCCCATTGCACTGAATTCAGGAGGCAAAGAACAGAATTAAAACCCAACAGATAGACAGGTTATGGTGTCTGCCAACCATTGTGCTACTTCCCAACTCACTGGTGCCCTGTGTTTGAACAGTGATTTCCATAAGTGACACTACCCCAAAGGGCCAACTTAATCTAACTCATCACATCCTAGGGAATGCAGGAATGCACAGCTGCTCCCAGGCTCTGAAGTGCTGGCCTGCCTTGATCCCTGTCCTGGGAGGGTCAGTAAAGAAGGGGACAAAGAAGGCTTCTTTCTGCCATCCCAAATCTTTTTACACAGAGTAAAACACAATAAAAACTTGCCTCTGTATGCTGCATGCAGTTGCTGCAACGCAGATTATTCAAGAAGGGTATAGAATAGCTATCTAAATATTTCATTTGAGTAAAATAACCCATGCAATTCATAATTAATACAATTATGAATTATATACTGTAGGTCATTCCAGTTGACAAAGACAATTTTAAATAATTTAAGACAACAAATCTATGTATAGCCATTAGAACACATGAATTATCCCTTCATTTGAATGTATTGCTCAGCCTTATAAAGTTATGCAAAGCATTTGTAAAGAAATGTAAGTATAAAAACTTGCATATTTTCCTTTGCAATGAGCATCAAACAAGAAGAGACTAGAATTATAAATGAGAGCAGTGACATATTCTAATGGATTTGTCATCAGGAGATAATGCAATGCCATTAACTCATCTCATTTCAGATTCTAGCAACTGCATGTCATGGTAGGTAACATGAGCTGCCTCAAGATCTCAGAAAAAGAACCCAGAGGAGAAAAAGAATTTGCAGGACTACTGCTCATGGGTGTATCTCACCCATGGTCAGCAATGTCTATTTTAACTTTGTTGGAGTTCATGTTTAATGAGCATCATATTAAAGAATGAATAACTTGACTCACTAAGTCCTCCTAACTCTATTGAGAATGAATAGGATTAGCTGAATCTCATTATTTTTGTATAATAAATATGCACCAGGAGGAAAGAATGCTGATTTCTAAGTGTAGAAACTCAAAATTGTCAGAATGACAACAAAACTTGACCAAAAGAGAATTGCCTTTCATACAGCCTACAAGATTTCTCCTTTAGGTTGTATCTAATAAAAACAGTTCTGACAAACATTTAAGGAAAAGAATAGCTGAATTCAAATATATTCTCACTAAAATCAATAGTATTAAGCACAGGTAAAGATCTGCTCTTCACACAATAAAATTAAAGATAATTTCCTCTTTAGTATTTGCCTTAATGGCATTACTATTCATTTAACATAAGTAGTACAACAGTCTAGACCACAAATACATGCATAATATTGATTAAAACTTAAGCCACTATAAATGTTCTCCATAGAAATTTATAACAATTTACAGCAGCTGAAGACCTTCCCCACTGATGCCTCTACTATATGTTTATCTCTGTCTCTTAAATAATGTAAGTAATTATGTACGTATCCAATGTACTGGAATGACTTGCAGCAGTTCTAGTCTGCTGGATCTCAGTTCAGTTCAGTTTAATATATGATAAATATAGGTTCTATAAATTTCTTTACTTATTGTGTAAATGTGTTAAAAGCAACTATTAGAAAATAAACATTGGTGTCATTACAAGCAGAAAAAAACCCAGATGTCAGCGTCTTAGTCTGGGTTTTCAAACAGAAACCTCCCATGTGGATGATTCTGCTGACTCCCAGATGAGGTTCAGTGATAAAGTAAATCTAGCTTTAGGCCTCCTAGTACCAGATAAAAGATGCCATAACCATATGACACAGAGTTTGGATCCTGCTCTAACACACATTTTAATTTCAAAGATGTCAAAATATTTTTGATAGCTTAATTATAATGGGACGTGCTTTTTTCCCCCCCAGGTTAGGCATTGGCAGTCCAGGTATTTTTCTGCAAATCTAGCATGTTTTAAAAGCAGCATAAACTCAGTACTGCTTGCTCTTGCTAACTCAGCATAAATTCAGTAGTGTGGCTCCTCTGGATTAAATATGAGTTGTCAAATGACCTGAGAAAGCACAAATCTGACAGCAGGAAGCAAATGACTCTTCCTTGAAAGCCCTCTTCAACCAGCTTAAAATGTGGACTCGAGCCATCCCAATCATCTCCACTGAGTTACTGACACCAAGTACCAGCAGGCTGAGGTCTCACTGCATAAACAGTGGTCAGCCTTAGAAAGAAAGAGAGAAAGAGAGAAAGAGAGAAAGAGAGAAAGAGAGAAAGGGAGAAAGGGAGAAAGGGAGAAAGAAAGAGAGAAAGAAAGAGAGAAAGAGAGAAAGAGAGAAAGAGAGAGAGAGAGAGAGAGAGAGAGAGAGAAAGAAAGAAAGAAAGAAAGAAAGAAAGAAAGAAAGAAAGAAAGAAAGACAAAGAAAGTAGTTTCCAACAACTAGTTTTAAGCCATCCTTTTCAAAAAATGTCACCAATTCTGCATGATTGGCAAAACATGGGATTTGGAAACTTTATCAGATTATTACAGATTTGGCCATATTTAAATATAAACATTGGTTTTCAGACACCTGAACCTGTATACAGGAATACTAAATTAAGCCTTGATTTCAGTGTGTTTATCATAACTCAGACTCAGTTTTTCCAATATCTCAAAATTTTGGCACTAGCGATTTTAAAATAGTAAAATGAAGTTCATTAGAATAAAAAACTATTAGAGTTTCCATTCCTATCTCAATTTTTACTCATTTCATACCCATGTGATAAGGAGAATATTGCTGAAAATCAACACGATAAATTATGTTCATCTTTAATTAATTAGTACTTGGTTAAATATGGATATCTGAAGGCACAAATATGGATCTGTATGTTAGCTGCTAATTATTGAAATCAGTCACTAGTGAAAGCAGATGTGCAGAAACCTTTTCAGCATATTTTTCTAAGGCAATTTTCTTGGTTTTATTTGTAAATGCCTTTTTTTAGATTCACTATGAAGAATAGTAACTTGATACCAATGTCCAAGTCAAATAATAGCATTACAAGAAGTTATCTCCTTCCTCTGACATTTTTCATGTTCTTTAGCAATCTTCCAAGAACTCATTTGGGCTTCAGAAGCTCTCTGTTCTACTTTGGAAATGGTCTATCAGGGCTGACCTACAGGGTATTAAAACCCAGACCCACCTACAGCCTGGGTGTGTCTAAAGCCCGGACGAGGATATAATTCTGTGCACATCAACACAGATGCAGAAAGCTTTGGAACAAAGTTTGAGATGTGTGTAACTCAATCCCCGCAGCCACCAAGCCACTCCAAGTATCAAACTTTGGCAGCCAGGCAAGGTCAACCCAACACAGCTGAAAAAAAAGAACTGTGGGCTAGAAGGGAATAAAATAGTTACTCTTCCTTTGCTGTCCAACACAGGCAGCTAACGCAAGGAATAAAATAACAAAGTTTTGCTTTACTGAAGAACAGGACATCTTTACATCTGAAGAACAGGACAGTGGAGCCTGGAGCTTGCAATGGGAGTGTAGGAAATGGTTTATTCTAGAAAGCTGAAAGGTAACTGGACAAAGTGCACAGAGAAACTTAAGCCACTGTTTGGTTTGTAGTGCCCTGTCTCCTGCACAAAGTTACATGAATCTTCTAACTCTCATGCAACTGACAAAAATTGTCAGACTTTTCCAAACACTATGCGCCTACAATTCAATCAGGTATTTTTAGCTGAAAATAAGATTGGTAGTGTGTGCAACCTCTTTCATACCCTTTGCCTGTGTTTTTTTTAAAGTCACTTAATGTGTCAAGACATGCTGCTTCAACTGGTGTAGGAAGAGGAAGAAAAGCTCTGTGTGTGTTTTTTTTTTGGTTTTTTTTTGTTTTTTTTTTGTTTTTTTTTAATAGTTGAGACTATATTACATTCCCTTATTCAAGTACTAACATCTTAAATATTATGTCATGGTATGGGAGTTATGATCTTGAGTAATTCAGCATAAATTTTTCCATACCAACATATGGAATTCTCTATGTAGTCATAGCCTTTGGTTGCCTGCTCACATTTTAGTTGTTTCTAAAATAAAAGCCCAAGTTCCCTAAGTAACTAATGAAGAGCAAAGAACAACTTCTTGAGTAGCAGTAATAAGGAGACATAAATGGTAGGTCTCCAAGTAGACCTTCAGATCTTTAGAGTGCTTTAATGGTGGTATTACTGAAGTGCTTATCTAGGTCGTTAGAATTTTCATATCTTACAGGTTACAGAGGAAATGTTCCTAATGCCACAAGGACTCAATAACGACTGCTGTATCATTTTCCAATTTACTATAAAGTTGTATTTTAACAGGGCTATAAACACAACATGTAAATTAAAACAGAAGGAAAAATGAAAAGTAGGTAACGTTTTGAATGTCAGCAATAGGTAATATTATTGAAAAAATAACTTAGGACGGAATGTAGAGTAGATAATATACCAAAATAATTATAAATAACAATTCTGTACAGCAAAATGAAGACAATCTCCTCCTTAGTCTTCCCAACTCCAAATACCACGAATACATGAAGTTAGAAAATCCTCAATTCCTAAAGTAAATACAATAAAAAAATTATTTGTGTTCATTTAAGTACTTGTTTTTTTCAACAAGGCCCTTGTTCTGCATTTGCCCATAACTAGACAGGCTTCTGGACCTGTGAGGATTCCTTAAATCTTTAAAAATGGATCTTATTAGGTATAGGTGTCCTTCCAATAACCATCACTTGGAAGACTGTAGCCCAAATGGGAACAAAACATGACCACTGAAAGTAGTGTGAATGTCACAATGCTGTAAGATTATTCCATCAGTACTTTTATTTCTGCTACACAAAAATACACTCTAAAAAAAGAAGGTACTATTTTATTACATAGCTCCTTCAATCACAGGCTTATTGACACTACTATGATTTTATGCTACATGCACCTGAGCACAGACTGATAGAACCTATTTTAAATAAGCAGTAGATTCACTGAATAGAAATAAACACCAAAAACATTGAGACTGATTAGACCTTAAGTCTACACAGAGACATTGAATCATCTCACATGATACTGAACATCTGTGTGTGATTATTTTATGTGTGATTGCATATTTTAAGTGTATAAGCACTTTTCATTATTAGTTTCTGCTGATCTACTTGTGAAATGTTGACCAAAATGTCAGATTTATTTCTCAGTCTTTCTTCATAAAAACTATTAGGTTCCCTCATCAATTAGCATTTTTATTTAAATAATGTTGTGATGTAATAAATAGATTTCTTAGGAGAACAAAAATTTATTGCAAAATAAACTTGATATTATGAGAATGGGCTAATATATCTGTGGGAATGTTTGGAACTTCATAGTATATTTTATTAATTAAATGCTTTTTTCAAGTAAAGTAATAATAATAATAGTAATAATTCTAAATAAAACATAGGACATGAAAAAATATAATAAGCAATTAATTGCAGAAAAGGGATTCAACAATCCAGATTTGCTAATGACAGCACTGTAGAAGACTCTAATGCGTCTCACTTAATTATGAATGAGTTCAATAATGAAAGCAGACAATTTAAATAATTACATAGAAAATGAATGAAATCCTAATTTTAAAGCACACACCCATGCACACCGGAGCAAAACAGAAGCACTTCACTGAAGAAAAAGTGGAATGAAGTGAAAGAATTTTTAATACAGATTTTCCATTTACATCTGAACTGAATGTCCTAACAAATCTTTCAAANGTCCATGGCTGTGAGTTCAACTTGTTTTTTTTTTTTTTTTTTTTTTTTTTTTTTTTTTTTTTTTTTTTTGTCACAAAAAGGAATGGCAGATCATAGTTCTGTTAAACACATAATTCAGAAAAGAAGGAATGAAAGTTCCATATATGATGGCTATGGTGAATATCTTTCTTAAGAAACTGTACCATTAGAAAGCTATTAGTGTTTCTGTGCTTCCAAAACCATTCTATTTAAACAAAACAATGTCTGAGTCATTTTCCCTGTGTATTTATGCTTCTTGCCTCTCCTAGTACATTATTTGGGACATTTTTATCTCCAGGAATATTGAATACAAAGGTTTAATTCTGAAAGAGTGTCTTTCTCTCCTGTAGCTTGCCTGTAGTTCATTTCCCACCTGATAAGATTCTGATGGCAACACTAAATTCTGTTTTACGCAATTTGATGATCTAAATATTGCTGCAAAATTTGGTGAGGAGGAAGATTTATTCTTAGAAACATTTTCATTAGACAGAAAAATATATCTTGAGAAAGAACATAATACTACTGTTTTTTTCCCCGACTCTCCAAAAGATAAGGAACATTTTTCTCTCTATTGACAGGGTTCTGGCACTACAGTGGGGGCCCTGGCCCACAAAGAGACACATTAGCTGTTATGATCAGACACAGAATGCATGCAGACACACTCTGCCCACCTTCATCCTCAAAGCACTGCTGTTAACATCCTCCCCTGACTCAGGTTTGCAAACCACACAGTATGATTTTGTTGACATGAGTTCTTCTAATCCAACTCAGTAATCCCTACACCATGGGTTTTTGTGATGGTTGTGGCCTTAAGCACAAGGAGCAGCATTTTCACCTTTAAAAGACTGATGGAGAACCATTCCTTCTTCACCCTGTCTTATTAACAGTGGATGCTTCAGAAAGAAAGACAGAACAGGCTACCAAGTTGGAAATTATCTTGTAACAGGCACTTTCCAAGTTTTCCACATGGTGTCAGTGGCTCCTCTCACTTTTTTGAAAAGAAAAAGTTAGATTAAAATATTTCCAAACTCATCTATGGTGTCACATTTTCAACTGTACATTGATTGTGTAAATACTGCTCAGGTAATACTTTTACCATTGATACCATGCAACTTAAAAATTGTTATGTTTGCACTGTAAATGAAGGATTTGTTATTATGTGTTTATTATTTTGCATGTTTGCTTATCTTAGGAAATAAGGAAATCTGGTTGAGAGGAAGACACTAAAGAGAAGTGTTTTAGGCACCAAAGGGAAGTGTTTAGTGAAATATCCTTCTTCAATAATACCAGCCTAGATATGAACAAACCTTTTATCCAAAAGACAATCCATTGACAAAAGCACTACCCTTTTCACAGACCCAAGAAGTCCAAAATAGATGTTTTACTTTAATTGCACTAAATCAATAGACTGTCTTGCAGAACATTCTTATTGATTTATGACTCATGACATATATTACAGCCACAGCTATTTTTAGTGTCTCAGTAAAAAGGAATTATGACTTTGTTCAGAAGACAGTACAATACTGTGTGCATTGCAAAAGTTAAACTTGAATTTTAGATTTTTTTCTTACTGAAAATTAACTGCCCTTTGTTTCTTTATATTAAAAAACACAAGTTGCCTTTTAAAACCAGCATTTAAAGTATCATTCAGTGAATATATTACACCTTTATTACTTGAACTTTCAAGAACTTGGATAAAAAAAATACAAGAGAATTGTAATGTCATTTACTGCTCCACCTGAATATACACGCATTACCACCTTAATAGTGTCCTGCTGCCACATTTTTCTGCTGGTGATGACCAAGCACATTTTCTTCTGAGGATAATCTGTAACTCTATCAAGGATTTACCTGGCTGTGTAGATGGACAGCAAAACCAGTTTTAACCACAGTTTTAATATATCCTCCAAAAGGCAGTTCAGGCACAGGTAAGCCCATATTCCCTGTTAATATAGTCCTTTTATATAAACTTACATTAAAAGTATTACTATTACTAAAATGCTCTTTATTATTCCCTTTAATCACAGACAGTGGTGACTGAAGAACAATGGTCACCAGACATCACAAGGAGGAGGGAGAATGTCCTTTCCCATAAATAAAATCTTACCTTTAACAGAGAGATTCCTGTCAAGAAGGATTACAGATACGCTTCCTAATGCTTTTTTTTTTTTTTTTTTTTCTTTTCCTCTCACTTTTATTCTCTTCTCTCTAAGGTAGCTTTCAGTGAAATCCGTGAAATCAAATACATATGGTCACACTTGCCTAGATTTACAAGACCTTTTCTTAGCCATAATGTCCTTTAGTTGGAATGCTCTGCCTAGTCACTCATCACTACCATAACACAAAAAATATTTCTCTCAGATTTCTTAAGATTTCTCATTGGAAAGCGAAGAACACAGAAAATGTAGATGAAGTGCAGGTGTCAAACTGGCACTCTGCCAGTTACATCTATATCTTCACACACAGAATCACACAGAGAATCACTGGGTTGGAAGAGACCTCCAAGATCATTGAATCCAAACCAGCCCTAACACCTCAACTAGACTATGGCACTGAGTGCCATGTCCAGTCTGTTTTTTAAACACATCCAGGGATGGTGACTCCACCACCTCCCTGGGAAAACTATTCCAGTACTTTATTACACTTTACACTAAAAAAAATTTCCTAATATCCAACCTAAATTTCCCTTGGCACCACCTAAGACTGAGTCCTCTCATTCTGGCTCTTGCTGCCTGGAGAAAGAGACCAACTCCCACTGACTACAGTCACCTTTCAGGAAGTTGTAGAGAATGATAAGGTCACCCCTGAGCCTTCTTTTCTCCAGGCTAAACAACTCCAGCTCCCTCAGCTGTTCCTCACAGGAGTTATGTTCCAAGTCCCTCACCAGCCTCGTAGCCTCGTTGCCTCCTCTCGACATGCTCAAGCGTCTCAACATCCTAAACTGAGGGGCCAAAGCTGGACACAGCACTCAATGTCCTTCCTAAACTGAGGGGCCAGAGCTGGACACAGCACTCGAAGTGTTCCCCCACCAGTGCCAAGTACAGGGGAGAATGACCTCCCTGCTCCTGCTGGCCACACCATTCCTGATCCAGGCCAGGTTCCATTGGCCTTCTCAGCCACCAGGGCACACTGCTGGCTCCTGTTCAGCTGCTGTCACCAGTAACTCCAGGTCCCTTTCTGCTTGGGCACTGTCCCTCCACACCATCCCCAGCCTATAGCATTGCAGGGGGTTATTGTGGCCAAAGTGCAGGATTCGGCACTTGGACTGATTAAACTTCATCTTATTGCCCTCTGCCCATCCATCCAACCATTCCAGGTCTCTCTGCAGAGCCTTCCTACCTTACAACAGACTGGCATATACTTCCAGCTTAGTGTCATCTGCAGATTTACTAATGGAAGACTCAATACCCTCATCCATGTCATCAATAAAAATCTTGATGCTACGCTTGCAGGAATAGTCCAGCTGGCTGTAACAGATAGGCATTTGTTTCTTTTGTGAAATCATCATGTCTTATGTCTTCTGGTCGCTTTAGGAAATCAAATACTGTCACACACATGCCAAAATCATGCACATGTACTCCTGTCCTCTAGCACACCCACAGCAGCACCTACTCAAATAGACACAGACAGCTCCAGCTGCACCAAAATGAGCTACAGGCTGGCACTGAACCATCAGAGAAGCTTTCAGAAGCCTGTACTACCACTAATTTTGGTTTTTCAAAGGCGAATGCACTCTGATTAGAGTCTTCTTCTATGCATAATGTGTTTTAAATAAAACACATATCTTTGCAGTTTCTGCAGCTGGAAATTATAACAGGGGAATCATTAGCACTACTTTTAGTGTACAGAATGTTCTATTATGAAGTATAAATATAACCTACACCTTTGATACTGTATGCAGTACATCACTTTTTACATTAATTTTTTTAATAGACTATCTGTCACTTTGTGAGAACTAGGAGACATAGATTTATGAATTGATAACAGATCACAGAGTATTTTTCTTCCAGGGTAGTGCTGGAAAATCACTTCTATTCATAGCCTGCATGAAAGGAATTAGTGACCTCAATAAGTTACTGAAAAATCCATCCAGTGCTGAAAAGTCACTACTGCATCTATTATTATAATTAGCCTTACCATTACAACACACCAGCACTGGCACATAGAGATGTAGAGTGTGATCTAAAGCCAGTGAAGGACCATAACAATGCTCCTATGTTTTCTGTATCATATTGATGATCAGTATTTACACATGGTATAGATTTTATTTAAATGTTTTTCAAAAGTAAGCACCTAAAGGAAGGCACCTTAGTCTGTATTCACATTCTTCTAGAATTCTAAGCATTTTCCAACTAGAGAATCTGAAGAAATTTAGTATGTGTAAAAATCAGGGGTTCATTCAGGAAGGACTACTGATATTTCATTCCAAGTATCTATTATTGAATAGTCAGAATGTTTCAGTATCTTTTAATTCAGATTTCTTTTTAAAGAGAGGAAATTTTTGAAAATAACAATGTGTAGAGTATAAATTAACATCTCCAGTAATACTATGGAAGGTGAGCTGTACCCTCTATTTCACTGCAGTTTCCTACTTTGAGGCATTATTTTGCTCAGTTTCTCAGGTATATAGCTTTACTTTTATTTTGTAACAGAAAATAATTATAAAGCAAATCCCCAAATTTATAGATATTCTGAAAGGTTCTTGATGAAAGGAATAAGGTTATGAAAACTGAGCTGACATTGTAGTGTTGCATCCTTTAAATCCAAAACACAGATCAGTTAGTCAGAAGGTGGATACCACTGATATTAGTACAGCTTTCCAACAGAACTGCAACTAGCAGTGGCAAGAAATGTCCTTCAGAGAGGAAAATGCAGAGTGTACAAGGATAAATTAACTGCCTAAAGTTAGTCTCTCATTTATTTTCTATACATAGCTACATATATTTCACTATGGACATGATGATGATAACATAGAAGAACTGTACCAAAACATGGATAAGACACGAGGAGAAGTCACTGCCTTGGAGTACTTATAATCATGAATGCAGCTTGACTACAGAGTGAGGAAAAGGACAACAGGAACACAGAGGGAAAATACATCACACAGATCAGAGTCCCATGAGAAAATACATGGCCAAGACTGTTTCCAGTTTGCTCTCTGCAGCAAGTGTGGAGCAATTGGAAAAAATCCTGATTCCAGGAATTAGGAGAGGCTGTGCAATTACAGTGCAGATCATCCCTTTTAACTAGAAATGTCTATGTAAAGAAAAAAATCTAAAGCTTTTCAAAGAACACTGGAATATTCCTGTTTCTCTACCTTTTCTGAGGGCGAATGTACAGAAAATAATTTGAATAAAAATAAAATAATATGTAATATCTTTTTCATCTCATTATGCAATCACCACCTAAAGTACACTAGAATAATAAAGAAAAAAATGCATTATTTTAATATCATCTTTTTGTGTGTGCAGCTCTGCAAACTTACTGTGTACAGCAGAAAAAACATTATTTTTGACTGTGTCCTAAACCAGCATCAATTTAGAACTGTACATTCGTAGGATGTATAATTTTACTTTCCTCCTGTGTTTGCAAATGGAAGAAAAAGAAACACACCAAAGAAGAATGTGATTCACTAAAACCAGATGCTGGTCTTAAAGAGCTCACAATTTACACAGTAGGTCTTGTAGGAAGTGAAGGCTATAATCTACCTCTGGATCTTGGGAAAGGAATAAAAAGAACAGTCTCTGGAAAGAGAGCTTCACATCTTTGGAATGTATTTTCCAATTTTAACAAGCTCAAATTCACTGCAGAAAATACACCAGGGCAGCATAGTTGTCATACAGTGAAAATATGAACAAAACAGAAAAAAAGAGTGTGTTAGATTATTGACGTGGTTGAATCTGCATTAAAAAATAGTTTCTCTGAAGCTGGGGAAAAAAGGCATGTTTCAGTCCATTTGTGCTATAAAACAGGGTACTCAGGAGCTAATAATACAATGTGCTACTGCAGATCGTACAGTCAGATTATGACTTCCCCTTACGCATGGCTGAGCTGTTTCTCTCACTAGTACTTCTCCACAAACAAAGATGGATGGCTTGGAAAGACACTGGGCTTTGTGTTTATCTCAGATGAGTGTAAATCAGGAAAAACTACAGCAAAGTCAATGGGATTATTGTACTATAAAATGGATGGGAGAGCAGGACACAGCTTCCTGCCTGCAACACACAAAGTGGCATTTTAAAGCCACACTTTTAATTCAGCAATTCCTTTTGCTAATCTGGGATCATTAAAAGATTTTTTTCCCTCCCCTCCCCCAAGCATGACTGTGTGACACCTTACTTCCTTGCTTTAAATGCCCCAGAAGTCTGATTTAGCATCACTGAAGCTTCATTAGCTCATCATCTGCCACTGAGCAAACCTCTGCCTGGGAGGTGCCTCCAGCCTGGCCCTGGGGTCCATGTGCTCCCACTGGCATTCCAGATGTGGCCTAACACAGCAGCAGCAGCACTCAAAAAATGCTTTTGTGTCCAGTCCCCTGCACAGCAGCAAGGTCAGGGAGTGGCAGAGGACCCTGTTGTGTCCTGGATGTCCATACACCTGGATGTATTCCTCTGTTGTGCTGGGTTTAAGGGGGCTGTGGGAAGAAGGAAAGATGTGGGGATTTTAGTGAAGAGCATGGAGTGGCAAGAGAGCAATGACACAATTGGCATGTCAAGTGCAGTGAACAAGGAAAAATTGCCTTTTCTTATTAATTACATTTTAAGGAAAGGAAACAGGCAAGAGAGGCAAAGAAAAGGGCACATATTTCTGGCTGGTTTTGAGTTTCCAGAGGAGGCTCCTCCATTTAGATGTAGCACACAAGAGAAAGGACCATTGTATTTTCTGCTAATTATCCTATGTGTCCACTGTTCTGCTGCCTGCAGCATTGGGATGGTGTGGCACCAGGAATGCATCCTCATCTTTAAATTATCTTTAAATCGAGATACAAAGCCTTTCATAAAGATATACTCAAATTCTACCAGAGGTTCTTAGGGCTAATAAGGTTTGCTAATACAGTAACGAAAAATAATCCCCTCTGCTTTAGGGAATATCAGGTGAAATTCTGTGTTTAAAGGAATGCATAAAGTTAGACTAGAGCAGGGGGGCCTTCCTAGCTATAAATATCTAAGCAACTATCTCTCATGATCCATCTAAAGACCAAATAATACATTTTCCTAATTAGGATGAATTGATAAAACCTTTAAAACAGGAATTATTTAGAATCTTTGAAAAATAATACAAAAATATTAGAAAGCATCCCATTTTAAAATCAGCGGGATAATGCATACTGAAGATTGTTGCTTGAAGTTCTTTAAGTAGAGAAGATATTTAAATGAAACCCCAAAGAATATAACATAATATTTGTAATGAATTATGGGTCTGGCATTATAAGTTATTTTCATATTAACATCCCATTTTGGTAGTCATGGCACAGGCTTTCCAAGAGACTTCTACCATAACTTTAAAGGAATTGTACCTTCCACAGTACTAAAGAAAATGCAATGTTTAGTGATATCAAACTTGCATTTGATCTATGCAGTCATCTGAAAAGGAAGAATGGTCTTGCTAATAGGGTGGGTTAGGGCTGGATAAGATGGATAGGACAGAAATGGAATTGATAAGAGATGCTACAATTTGTGCCCATTTCTGTCACTTGATGCTGTGCATGTCCAGGACTTTCAGCATTATCATAATCTCAATTTAAAAATGTAAAACCTTAAGACTGGAATTTATTCCTGGTCAAACAGAAAGTCTGGGAAATAGTGAAGGCTGAATTTAGCCCACCAAATTCTGCACCTGTGTCCCTATTCTCAACAGGTTGATTTCTAAGAATACATTGTAGCAGAACAATCTCCTGTGCTAAATACAATTCTGAATTTTGCATGAGACTTCAGAAATCACAGTGCTTCTGCTGAGGTCTTGCAGTATCATGGTAGTACAGGCTTTTTTGTAAGGTGTATTTAATAAGGGACTTTATGGATTCTTTCTGGTCTCATGGGAAAGTATGGGTGTCTCTTTGGAAACGAATGAACAAAGTAGTGGAGAAGAAAAATATTGCATTTATTCCCTGAGGAAAGGGTACATGCCCTTCCCTTCCCTNTCCCCAGCACAGGGGCAAAGCCTCTGCCCCTCCTCCTTCCCTTCCCTTCCCTTCCCTTCCCTTCCCTTCCCTTCCCTTCCCTTCCCACACACTCCCTGCCTGTTTCCTAAGGTTTGTCCAGTTTACTGAACCCCATGCACATAAAACATTAATAAAACTATCATGACATCTCTCTTATTAACCAGTGTTAACAGTACATAGTCCCTGCAGCAAAACCACCTGTTGGGTTATTCCAGCCCATAGGCCAGTTTGCATCCTCCCTTAACCATCACTGTAATTTTTAATAGTTCACATGTGAAGTGCACCCTGGGACCTCTCCTGTATGGGCACAAGCAGTGTTGCTGATTTTAATGATCACACCTTCCTGCTTCCCCTTTCCTGTGCTCCTGGCAATGGCTCACATGGCACCTTGCCCAGGGAGCTTGGATGAGTGTGGAGGCTGCTGTGCCTGCCAAGCCCCAAAACATGTTTGAGAGGAGGGCAGTGCAGGGAGCCAGCACACTGGGGTCTGGCACATAGGTGGGCACAGCCAAAAGGGAAACAACCACTGGTGTGAGACTGGGCTGTGGCCTGTGAAAGAACAGGTGACACTGCAGGAGCTGTGCAATAATAAAAGGGTTTGTTTGTGTAAAGATGAGGATGATGTATGGCTTGGTAACTGCCTTCAAATCCACTCCTGACTTGGCAGAGTTTAGCTAAACCAAATCAGTCTTTTGGAGGTTAGGCCAAGAGCTGCTTCAATTTCACAGGCCATGTTGCATTTCATATGATACCTATTTATAAAATCCTAGCTACATTTGTAAAGTTAGTGTAGAAACAAAACTTCTGGAGAAAAACCAACTTTACAGGAGCCATCTGTGTCCCTTCCCCCCTTTAAACTCAGAATCACAACTTCAGCAAGTTTCTCAGTTCAGTATGAACCATAATAAAACTCCAAAGTCAAAGGCCTCCAAACTTTTGTTGACATTTTGTCTAATGAGAGAAGACAAATTCTGAAATTTTTACTAAGAATATGTAGGGTTTCCGTAGTGGTGTTATTTCATGTCATTCTATTGGTCCACAGAGTTCTGTAATTATTAAATTCAAACTTGTTCTGGTGTATCTGGTATAAAAGCAAGAAACATTTATTCATCCAAACCCATTCTCATCTACAGGCTAGGAGTGTGTGCAGAGAAGAATGATATTACAAGATACCAAGCTGAAGTCTTTGCTCTCAGAAGATCTGACCAAGCAGTTATGTTTTAGACTGGAATTTATGTACAGCCATATTTGTATGTCTTCCCAGCCATATTTGTCTGCTCTGTTTTCTTCTTATGGTGATGAGGTTAAATGTTTAAACATTCTGTCTTTGTGAGAACCTCACAGAACATGACAGTAGGATTTTTGCATATCCCACTTACCTGTTTGCCTGCAGTAACAAAGGTACAGGGCAGCGAGGGAGAAAAACTGCTTATGTGTATGCACTTACTGTCATTTAAAAGCCAAGCAGTTTTCTGCAGTAACTAGAACTTTAAAAAACAAATAGACCATAAATCTATTGAAAATTGAGCTCATGCTATTTCTGCAAACTGCTTGTTAGATCCCTGATGAACCCACTGAACAGCTTTTGGATGTAATGTACTGTGGCCCCTCTTTTAAGAAAAGGCAATTGAGGCAGCTGCTTAGAGCTTGTCTGATAGCTGCATGATTTTCCATTAAATACACACAGTGACCACCCCAGCTTGAAGATGTCATCTCTATGACACCATTGGCATCTGCATCTGATCTGTTTGAAGTCTATATGAATTCTGTAACTGAAATTCTCTGCTGAAAGGACTAGCTCTCTCAAGAACAAGAATCTAGAAGGGGGAATAGATTGCCTTCCCCATTTGCCATCAAAAATGAACAGGAAGTTCTTAACTTCTGACAGCTCTGAGCAGTTCAATAACTAGACTGATTTGTTATTACTGCTGATATTCTTTCAAAAAAAGCACTTTGCCTCTTCTACCTTTTCCCTTTTCTTTCTCTATTTGAGTAAGTAACGAATGAGGAAAATAGGCCTTAAGTACAAAAGCCTGAACTGTAGTGTCAATAGCACTAGGAGCACATATTTATCTACTGCATTGTGCTGGCATTTATCCATTAGAGAACATTAAGGAAGAGATCTGTGGAAGTCTGGGGAATATTAAGTCCTCAGGCAGCCAGACCTGTTCAGCCACAGACTGGCACTGGCAATTACAGAGCTGCCTCAGGTGAGGAGCACTCATTTAACTGAGCTCCCCCTGCCCTGTGTGCAGCTTCCCACAGATCTCCAGCCATTGAGCATCTCTTCATCATGCCCATGCATGTGGAAGCTGCTAAAACAGGGATGAAATGGCCTTTATCTCTGTGACCTTTTGGCATTCTTCTTCCATGGGTCCACTTCCCCTTGATTATGTCTTAAACCTAAAGCTAAGCTGTCCTTGGGATCTCCAAAGCATCTCTTATGCTGGCAGCTGCTGTTCAGAACCGCCAGCAGAGAGGGGTAGACGTGTGCACGGTGGATGGAATATCAACCAATTTCTGAGGTTTTGCAGCCTCAGGAATGTTTTGCTTACTAAATAAGAGTCATATTCTCAGCCACAGAGAACATGAACCCTCAACCGCACTGGCTAATGCAAATTTCCTCTCGCCCAGTGCCCTTCCTGCCCGATAGATTTCCATGCCTATGAATAGCTAATGTATTTCACAGAAGCAGCCACAGAAAGATAAATTAATTTTAACACTAGCAAGGATTCAAAAGAAAGAAATACAGTCAGCAAGGCAGAAATTCACACCTCAGTTTTCCAGCACTGCATGCACACCCCTGAGTTTACCCCACCATCCCGCTGGAAGTACCCTGGCAGGCAGGAGGACAAGCCCTGTCCTGGGGGCATCAGGCACAGCATGGCCAGCCAGGCAAGGGAGGGGATTGTCCCCTCTGCTCTGCTCTGGGGTGGCCTCACCTCGAGTGCTGGGAGCTGTTAGAGAGTGTCCAAAGGAGGGCAAGAAAGATGGTGAAGGACCTTAAGGGGAAGCTGTGTGAGCAGCTGAGGCCCCTTGGTCTGTTCAGCCTGGAGGAGGCTGAGGGGAGCCCTCACTGCAGTTACAACTTCCTCATGAGGGGAAGAGGAGGGACAGGCACTGATCTCTGCTCTGTAGTGACCAGTGACAGGACCTGAGTGAAAGCTCTGGTGTTGTGCTGGGGAAGGTTTAGGTTGGATATCAGGAGAAGTTTCTTCACCCAGGGGATGACTGTGCATTGGAACAGGCTCCACAGGGAAACGGTCACCACACCAGCCTGACAGAGTTCAGGAATTGGACAATGCTTTCAGGCACATGGTGTAGCTCTTGGGGATGGTGCTTTGCAGGGTCAGGAGCTGGACTCAATGGTCCTGATGGGTCCCTTCCAATTCAGCTTATTCTATGATTCAGTGGGATTTCTTTCAGCTCTCCTTTCATTCCAAACTAGTATGAATTGTTTTAACTCCTCATTTTTCCCTTGCTCTAGTATAATTCTGTCATATAAAAACCTGCATCTTGCAATTTGAAGTTTTCACTCTGGGAAGAATGTGCAGAAATATTCACTATTTTTTCACAATTACAATTTTAAAGTCAGCATTTCATTACAGAGTGCCTTTAAAAATAATTTTGCATTTTCCAATCTTGCTGACTTGCTGAGTTTTCCAGTCTGAGATGTGATGAATCAATACTATGTTATTATTACTAGCACCTACAAAAATATAATTAGAATGCTAAATTTTATTTCAATGCTTTGAAAATCTCATATCCGTTTCAATCAGCTGCCAGCTCATGAGAAGGAGGTGGTGACTTATCGGGAGAGCAGAAAGGGCAGCAAATTTCTCAGAGTAGCTTGGAATGATTCACAGGAGAGCAATAGTGGGAATTGCAGGGCTCACAAACGATGATCAATAGACAATCTTGAGAATCAAGTCCTTTGTGGAGCACAAGATATCTATATCAGCCGTGGGAGAGCCCTGTGTGAAGCCATGAAGCAGTGTGAAGACTGGGTCATGGGCTCCAAGTGGTGTGAGGCCCACTGTAGAGTGCTGTGGACACCAGAAAGCAGCACGGATGGGCTGTGTAAAGCTTGCTGTGTTCATAAATTAGTTTGGAGTGTCTAGACAGGTAGGCTAGATTTGAGGCATCCAAAGAAAGTGTGCTGATGGCCCTGTGTGCTTTTGCATCTGCATCTGGCCAGCCTGCAGAAACTGAACTCCCAAAGATACTAATAAAAAATTGTTGGAAGATTTTGCAAGAGCTACAGACCCATTTCCTCAGCCATTTGTCCCTCTTTAATGTTTGAATGCCTATAAAAGTGCTGTCAGTTAGCACTGATTTGAGTCTCACTGCAGTCTGTCAGAGTCCCTGCAGCCAATATAGGGGAAGCAGTGTTTGCTTTGGATATCTCCATCTCTGACTGGCACACAGGAAACAGTGTGAGCTGTCGTGAGTTTAATTTCCCCCACTGTTTCCACATGCCTGAAGATGAGTGGGATGGTGGCCTCCTTTTCCACATTGCAGAAAAGAAGATGATAATCCTTCTTCCTCTGGCCAAATGTAAAGCGACACTGCTTGAAAAGCTTCCCCTCTGGCATGAAGCATCCCTCAGTGCACTAAATTAAGAGCCTGGCCCTAAACAGACAATGTTGACCTTTCAATGCTCTCATACTGTCCTGCCTTTAAGAAATATGACTCTCCCCCTTTCTCTGC
>WEIU01011704.1:23044-33787 GCA_013389925.1 Aegithalos caudatus | reverse complement strand
CAATATTTATTTACTTTTAATCATAGCCTCCATAGTTCAAACACTCCTATCAGCCACACAGCATTTCTGTTGACTAAAGTCCAACTATATCAGATAGGGAATTAACAGTCATTCTTTATAATACATTTCACAGTTTTTAAAACTCCCTTTTATTCTCTGAAACAAGCCATGGAAAAAAGTGCATTTCCTTTGAGAAGCACATGCATATCACTGGCAAAGCTGATAAAAGGGCCTCTAACAGATGAAAAGTTCACTCACATCATCCAAGAACAAAAGCTGAATGGATGAAGTTAATAACAGTGCAAATACAGCTAATTCCATCAAATATATTTAATTATTATTTGTCCATTTGACCCTTATCTGAGACATTGATGATGTATTCATGAGAATGAAAAGCAATGAGTTAAATAGGCAGTTGCTATGTATTGCCTAAACACATGTATCCTCTTAGGCACTTTTAAATGCATTGATGCACCCCAAGTTAAGCAGAGTAAGCATTAGTGAACATCTTTCATATCAGACATCCATGCAATATGACCTGAAAATGGAGAGAAGCAATTATATTAATAGAAAAAAGATTCATGGACCAGTGATCTCTGGTTAAGTGGAACAGTCACTCCCAAGTCTGGGTTTGTCCTCACTTAACTCAGTTCTAATTAAGCACACTAGAAATAACTGTTCAAATTATTCTTAAACTTACGCAATTTACGGCTTTGTGTAAAAACAGATAACAACACCAAGTCAAAACCAGCATACATTCACGTTTTTGGGGCTAAACTGAGAGCTAAACAGACCTCACATTGAAAAATTCTTTTAGCATAGCAGGCTTCATCTGCAACTCAAAACATCAAAGGAAAGATGCCCAGAGCCTTTGCTATATCCTTCATATAATGCCTTTGAAGTACCTGTGTTTACATGACCACTGTAAATATATAGTGCACTGGTGGCATCAGCCAGGGCTGAGGAGTAACACATGAATTGTGTCTGCTGGATGTGTGCTGTCCTGAGGCTGGGAGGGACATGCAAAGTGGCTTTCACAACAGCTTTCCTTTGCCAGCTCAGACACATGACCACACCAGCCATCCCCCAGCGCAGCAGTGAGCCTGACCTGGCTGGGAATGGACACCCCCATGGGTCCCTTCCCCTGGCTGCCAGAACGAGCCCCACGCTCTGGATCCCGCTCCAGATCCCGCTGTGGATCCCTCTCCGATGCTGCACCCAGTCCCAGGGCTCCCTGCACCCTGTTGCAGCTGTGCCATGGTGGTGCACATGTACCCAGATATCAGCACAGTATCAGCTGTTCCACAAGTGCAGCTCTGGACCAGCCCTGAAAAAGATTTTCTGGACTCATTCCAGTCACTGCAGCTAAGCCAAATCTTGCTAGGCACAATTTGGCTCTACAAAGGAGTACCTCAGTGTCTCCCTTGCTGTTGAAATTTCACCATATGTAAAAATATAAAATCCATCAGGAAATATAGTTTTCCAACTATTTTAAGGTGACATATAAATGGTCTTTGCTGATTTTTTTAGCAGATACCAATATCATTATGATGTTACTCCAGTTAAAAATCCATCTGGGTCATATACATACCTCTGCTTACTATCCTAAATACCTATGTTTTATTGCTGTTTGGAAAAACTAAATTACATTTTAGAGGAAAATGAACTGGTTACATTTCCCCCAATTTTCTTTGTAACTATCTCTCATTATATTATCACCTCTTTTTACAACCTATTCATGTCAGCTTGCACAGCATGAAGAAAGCAAATGAGTGCTGCCAATAAAATATGCCGACTTATCTGGTGTAGTCCTAAATCTTTCTCAGTTTTGAGAAAAGTTCATCTTTCAGTTCATAAGGGCAAGGAAAAATAACACTTTTCTCATATAAGAGGCCCAAAGAATGCTCTTTTTTTAGAATGAGAAACTGGAAACTCTAATCTGATGATTTTTTTTTTTGTTGTTGTTGTTGCTGTCTGTACTTTTAGGCCACTGAAACATAACATTATACCTTTGCCCTTGATAAGGTGTAGCAACATTACCAACACCCCAATAATCACACAATAATGGAGCAGGAAGTAAGAAAAATGAAAAAGTAATATCAAATTGGAGATGCTTGGGTTTAATGATATTTGAAAGTTATTAACAGTAGGACTTCACATTTTTGTCTTTCAGTATAAATTGTTTTTTAAAAAATACCTGCAAACATCACTTCATAAACATCATTAACCTTATATTACTGATATACTGACAAAAAGAACCTCCGATGACTTTCTCCAAGGTCAGAAAACAAGTTAATAGGAGTCAAGGAAAGTGTTCTAGAGAATTCTGATCCACTAATTCAGTGTGTAGTTTGAACTCTTCAGACAGTCTGAAAAGCAATCAGTGCATTTGTGATACTGGATTTGCTTGTTTTAATTCAAAGTTTTGAGGGCAGTATCTTGAAAGAAGAAAGACGCTGCAAGGAAATGAACACCTTGGTACAATGCTTTACAGACATATGTTAGGTAATTCCTCACTTTGAATACGAATTCAGATACATCAATTAGCTTTAAGTTCTCTTCTGAGTATTTTCAACACATTGAGTTTAGGCATAATTGGATTTTTTACCCCTGAAACACTTAATCAAGGCTAAATCAAAGAAAAAATTCGCTTTCAGAAGAATTCTGCATCATACAAAGAAAATACTTCTCTATTTGTAAAAGATCTGCCAGCTTTATTAAGTTTCCTTCATTTAGAGACTTACTTGTTTTTCCTTTTATCCAATTAATGCATTAAATCACTTTGATGTGTTGCTTTTTAAATACGCAGTATCTGCAGTTATAAAAAAGTACTAGACACATCAGCACCATTCATTTTCCCAAACTGAGACAACACTATGCTCCTCTCAAGTACAGAGAAGATTTTAAGGTGACTTGATTATTCCCCCAGTGTTTAAACAAACCTTTCATCAGTTTTAAAGCTACACAGCTGAAGTGTTTTCTTCCCTATAGAGCAAGGATTTCTGTCATCAAGTTACCATGAGTCAAAGAGATCCTGAGGAAAAATCAATAGAGAGCAAGTCTTGTAAGATGAGTGTATTTGAGAAGTGTAATCCTTTTCTTCCATTTTACATGTTTTCCAATATCTTTTCAATGCAGAAGAAGCTAAAATATGTGAAATCTGAGTGCAATTTTGTTATGAGTAAGCTGTCTTCTCCCTACCCTTGCACACCCAGAGGTGGATATATATGGAACTTGCTATGCACCTGACAGAAGTGGAAACATTGTCAGGAAAGATATAGACAAAAATAAGATGTCAAAAGAGTATTCAGCAACAAGCCCTTAAAAATGAGTTTATTAGTATTTATGTGGGGTAGACATCAAATCTTACCTGTAAGAAGCTATAATTGTTATTATTGATATTAAAAACCGTATCACTTTAGAAAAATGCACAATCACACAAAATCACATAATCAGATGTCTAATTTTAAGCACATTGCATAGAAGAACTGGCATAGTTATCAATCTCTGTATTTCATTGTCAAAAGATCAAAGGCATTAGAGACTTAGGTATGAATACAGAATAGACCACCATTAAAAAAACCCAAACAAATCCAGAACTCATCAGAATCCCAGCCCCATCTCCAGTGTTGTCTTTTCTTCTAGGAAGCCAAACCACAGCTTATTCTGCCCAACAGAGCTCAGCCAAGTCATATCTGTCAAGGGCACAATAAAAAGACTTGCCCCAAATACCCAACTTTGCCACAAACATTAATATCTGTGTTTGTATTGGTGTATTTGAGATCAGTAATAATAATTCCACTATTCAGGAGAACACACTTAGCATAGTGTATTAGAATACACCTAACCAATTTTTATGGAAAGCAGGTGAGTTCTATTGCTATCCAGAGCCTATGTGAAACACGCCAAGTCAGATTTTTACTGATATAACTACACAGGACTCACACACAACACACAGATTCCACAACCCATCCCTACCAAAAGTGGTTTATAAAAACTCCAAAATCGGGTGCAGTGCTCAACCCGTGTTTGCCACCTGCTGGGAACTGTTTCAGTGGAGGAGGTTCAGCTTGCAGAAACTGTTGCATGTCATTGCCATGGCAATGTGGATGTGGCTTCCAGGGTGACACAATCTGATTGTCCAGCTGCCCTGTGAACTCCTGTTCTGCCTGAGAAGGATTAGTGCTTTCATTTCTTCAACTCCATGGTTGAAGAAATGAAATGGGAAAAGCTGGAACAGCCTTAATTCTTCATGAGAAGCTTTAGCCTTAAGTAAAAACTCTAGCTAAGGTTATATGAAGGTTCAAGAAGGAATATTGGATGTCTCGAATGAATCTTAAAACAATGTGTCTCTAGAGTTATAAAATTTCTGTCACAGACTATGGTTAAATCTTTAAGGAAAACAAATAAAGATTTATATGAAATCCAGCATCTTTTCTAGGCTAATAAAATGTATTTTGAATATTTTTCTTTCTTTCTGAGATATTCCATCTTTTGTAAGCTTTTTCTGTGCATTCTGTACTTGATGTATTTGAAAAATAAACTTGTTTTATGAGTGACTCTCAGCTTGTGTCAGCACTTTCACAGAGTAAACACAGCTTTATACAATGTGGATTACATTTAAAGTAGAAGTGTCTTTCTCAAACTCCCAAACATGCTTTTTTTTTTTTTTTTTTTTTTTTTCATTAACTGTATGAATCCTAATGAGATCAGAATTGCTGTGTAAAACAGCAGTAACAATGAGCTGAGCCATCCCACTGCCTCCTGTTTCTTCCCACTCTTACTTTGGACTCAGTTCTGTTTCAGCTGACACAGTCATATACCCAAATATACTGCCCCAGTAACGGTTTAGCAATCACATAAAGACAGCACAGTGTAAACTTCTGGTCACTGAATCCTTTTCTTGTAATTTCCAAACTATTCAGTTAATCTTTACTTTTTTTTTTCCTGATTTCAGTCTATTTGGAAATGCATGTCAACAGGAGGAGCAATTTCTACTCATTCCCCAGTTGCCTAACAGCCTTTAGAAATTTTGTTTTGAAATAATATTTCCTTTTCAGATTTGGTTTCTGTACTAACTCATCATCAGGTTAATGGGAAAAAATAATAATATCCTTCTTTTAGCAATTACACAGCTTCCTACTATGTCAACCCCTTTGTTATTTTCCAAGGATATGCACAACACTTTTCTTTATTATTTCTCCAATTACCACAAGCTGTTTCATAGGTCCTAACACTTTTCTTAGAGTTACTTTATACCTCTTTGATTTCTTTAAGTTTTGATCAGCACACATAAATATGGACATATGATCCTTGAATTGTTATGTTTTTGTTTCTTGTAATTTCATTACATTTTTTCCTGTTGTATTGGTTTTGCAAGGCCTGCCAAAACCAAGAACAAGTTCACTCCTAGGACCATCAGCATTGGTCAGTAAGCTACATGAGACAAAAAGCATGGCACACACTCTTCCTATATGATATTACATGTGTGAAGAGTTTTTTAAGCTTCTTTTTAATTTCAGTTTCTGATATCAGCTACAAAAAATTCCCAGTTTTGTGTGTGTTTACCAAAATAGCAGCTTTCCAGGGCTTATCAATCTATGCTCTGTTTTGAAAGTTTTATGTGAAAATGTATTTCTCATGAAGAATTCACTGGTCACGGTGGTACTTCTTCTATTCCTCAGTCATCTCTTTACAGGTCATACAACATTTCTCACAGGAAAAAAAAAGTTTCAGGAAGCTAAATATCTTCACCAACCAAATGGGAAATAAATGAATTTTCACTTTGATTTTCCTAAGTGCTGTGGCCAATAAAAGTTTGTCATCTGCTTTTATGTATAAATTGTAAGTCACTCATCTCTGTCATGAAAGGCTGGAGCACCCAGCTGTCCATATGTGGCCATTTCGTACTTCGCTTGTACCTGACTTTAGCCTGCTCTCCCATCTGTCAGTCTCCTCTTGTCACTTCAAAAGCAGAACCTCAAAGCATTCTGGAACGTGGCTTTTTCTCAAGTGACATCTCAGGGTTGAGAGACACTTGTGAATATAGCTAAAAGTTACCACTTCACTACTGAGTTCAGTCTCTAATTTCTCTGCAGGCGACGCTGCCGGTAAACCGACAAGTGGTTTGAATCCTCCTTGACAGAAGGCTCTAGAAATGTAACAGCCCAGAGTCACAGCAGCTCATCATGCCCAAAGTAACACTAAAGAGCTACATAAATATTCAAGAAACAAAAGCTACCTCACCTACACAGAATAGTTTGTTTATGTAATAGGATTTATGTCACAAACTGCTATTTTAAGAGCAGAAAATACTATTTTTTTATCACAGGATTGTGTTAGCACAGTACCTTACTGCTATTTAGAAATCCAATTTTTGCTGTTGTTGTTGTTGTTGTTGTTGTTGTTGCCTGTTTGGATATTTAGCTAGGCAAGTCCCATATTGATGTAACATATGCTTTTGCAATTACCTCTCTCTCTCTTTTTTTTTTTTTTTTTAATTTTATTAGAAGAAATAAACCCTGAAAATCACCAGTTTGCTTCTTATCTTGTCAGCTCCAGGAGGAGATCAAAGGATGACTATTAATACAAAGAGTTGGGTAATCGATAGACAAAAATTGTTTCTCCATTGCTCTTTCCCAATACTCAAGAATTTATTTTAGTAGTCTTATGGAATATTAATTTTAATTGTCAATTTTTGAGATCCCTGCAACATGATAGTGTAGAAGAAATGGCCTGTATTAATTTTCTAAAAAATTAGAAATTTCTAAAGAAATTCCTCTATTGAAAATATGGACCAAGCAAGGTCACAGGAAGAATGATTTAAGAGAATGTTGACATGTGGAAGCCCAAAAAATAAAATTAATAAATGTGATGTGATTAAACATTTCTCCTTTAAAGTTAAAATCATGTAAGACTTAATAAGAACACAGCAAAAATCACAATTAAAGGGGCTATACCTTGTGAAATGTCATACATCAAGAACTGAGAGTGCAGCAAATACAGCAATCATGTTTATACATGAGGGTTATTTCACTGATCCATCATCACCACAGATACAACCAGGAGTTCAGAAGACTTGGCATAAGGGAAATCTCACCACCAAGCATTTTTAACAGCTTAAGGATCTCTTTTGTGTAGTATATGCCTTGATTCAAGCACCAAGGATGCTTATTTGTGTTACTACATTTGTATTATTAGATTTGTTTGACACAAACTGGATGTGCACTAGGGCAACAAAAGTTAAACCAATCTCTATTGTGAAAAAAAAATTAAATAAATTTATTTTTAAAGCATAAATTAGAATTTATTCTCCACTGTATTGACTGACACATGTAAAAATCACCCCTTACTTAATATTATGACTATGACTTTAAAATAAAAAATAAAAAGGGAAAGAATTCAGTAGAAAAAAATATGATCACAATGCAGCTAGACAGGTGGAAGGGTATAAGGCAGCAAATCTGGCTGCTGGATGAGAGATTATTCTGCAAAATGTCTGTATTTGGGTCAGTGAAGGTGATATGCCTAGTTAATTGGTGAATAGAGCACAGCACTGAAATCAATGAAAAACATTGATAACTGGTGAAAATGTAGTTGGTGCTTCTCACATTGAGTACAGAAAAACTGATCTGCTTATCCAGGAGATTTTATGATACAGTTGCCCATGATTATAGGGGAACTGAATTCAATGGCTCAGAGGTCTCTTCCAGTTCTACACTTCTGGAAAAATGGTACAGGTATTTTTAATTAAAAAGAAAGTATTCAATTTCTGATACAGTGTTATAACTATAATTATTTCAATAGGTGGTCACTATTTTGCTTTTCATTAGCAAGAAATCGTCAAATAATTTAATTTGAATGCAGAAAATCTTCAAGTTTGGTCCTTTCCTTCCTATGCAAAAATCAGTGGAAAACTAAAACGTTGTATGTGAACCTCTTAATGTCTCTCTATTATGGATGGATGGATGGATGGATGGATGGATGGATGGATGGATGGATGGATGGATGGGTAAGTTCTTTGAAATGCTTTAATACTGCATGGTTTACACCAATTTTTTAAAAATTACCTTTGTAAATTGTGCTTTTTTGTTGAGAACTCTGAAATACTTGAACAGTAGAACACAGTTGTACAGCTACAGACCATGTCAAATATAGAAGTGCATGTTCATGACCCCTCTATTGTGGACACTGAATTTCTGTTTATAAATGTGTACAAACAATACTGAACAAGATCTTTGTACCTATTGCATCAGAGGCAATCACTATTAAGTTAATAGCCATCTTAATGAGGAGAAAAAGGAATTATTTGTAAAGGACTAGTAAAGAAGACTAAAATAGCACATGATATTAGTGTAAAAAAAAAAGGATGATGAGAGGATTAGGACTAATGGTCCTAGAAAAGAACTCTTTTGATTATTTCCTGGAATATCCTCTCAGTTTGACACTACCACCTGGAATGTGGAATACAGTGTCTAAGCAAATGAAATTATTCACCTCTCTTGTGCATATTCAGTCCTTGCCTCTTGCCATCTTAATATAAATTGCAACACTGACTTCTGATTAACAACCAACTACACCTCTTCTCTGATAAACACCGCACTTCTGTCATTATTACAAACTGACAAACCTTGGACCACCCTGAAATTTAATGCATTTCTAACTGTGAAAACAGAAATACTGGTAGCAACGTTTCAGAGACAACTAGCTCTCCATGTTTTTAATATGCATTCCCAGGTTTGGGAAACACTCCTAAGCATAGAATTTAAAGTAAAGCAATAAGTATGGGTTTTAGCTGAATTAAAATTTCTAGTGTAACAGAAGGTTTAAAACATACTGATTTAACTTAATTTAGTATAACTGTAAAATGAAGGTGATACTTAAGTCTCATCTTCCCGATGAAAGTAAGTGCCAGCACTATAATGGGAGAAGTTTACAGTGGCAATGATTTAGAAGGAATTCATCCCCCTGCTTAGGAGGAAGGGTTGAACTTCCTCTCTTCCACTGCTAAGAAAATACCACTGACTTTGAGCGAGTAATTGCAGATTTACACCAGAGTGCCTCAGATCAGAGTATGGCTTGTAATAAAGCTTCATTGTGTTTCAGGAGTGAAGACACTTCTTCAAAGGCTTTAAGATAAAGAATATATTTTAGATTTTCATTTAACCAGGTTTCATTCAGGCTGAGCTTCAAGGAATCTGAGTGTCAAAGTGCTAGGAGTTGACTTTCTGTCAAAAACTACAGTTTTCTCTTGATCTCATATAATATTATATCACAAAGCACCCAGGATTTTGGACTGTTTCTCTCACACTCCTTCCTCTCTGCCTTTTCTCATGAGTAGGGATGCTAGCTAGAGGCCACAATGACTGGGTTTCTCCATCTTCAGCCTTCCATCCTCTTCCTCCTCAACAGCCTATGGTTCACCAGGATGCTGGAAACCTGCATATGAATTTTTGCCCCTGCGACAGCCCTGACATCAACCTCCCCAAACTGTAGTGGTGGAGAGGAGACCAGACAACAAACCAGACACTGAACCCTTCTGGAGGGAGGGAATTGTGATGATGGGATAAGGATGTTTCAGAGCAAGAGGGGAATGGCCTGAGTATCAGGAGCAAGGATAGCCTGGGGTGGAAGTGAATGACGTCACTGCCCTCAAAACCTTAACACCTGGGGAAGGAAATTTATCACTGGTTTAACTCTTCTTGGACACAATCCATCTCAGAATTATTTTTCTTTTCAAAGACATTTTTCTCCTTACTCCTCAGCTTCTATAGGGCAAAACCATCCATTTCTGTTAAGTAGCATGGTGTGTCAGTTTTGAGTTAAACAGTAACCATAAAGAATGCTTGTGAGAGACAATAACTGCTCTTGATGTCAAGTCTTTCCACAATGGGGAACTGCTTTTAAATAACTTCTTTGAAGAATAAAATAGAATAGCTTCCTGATAATTGTTTTATTTCCATGGAGAAGTGAAGGAAAAGCTGTTGGGCTTATATTCTTTACCATGACAGCTTGAGGATGTGCATAAGGATTCCTGTTTCTGCCATCATTCATTTTAATTTTTCTTTCTAAATTTTTTTTTGTTGCCTTCTCTACTTCTCTGTGAATTGTTGGATTTCTTTCCTTTTTGGAGCTTTATTCAAAGCCCAACTGCTCTCAGCTCCTCTCCATGCCCTGTATTCCCCTCTGTGCCTCACTCAACTTGTTAAACACTTTCCCTTCCACTGACTTGTTGGTGCAGGGATAGTTGGCTACAAACCTTTGTTGACAATGGTCAATTCTCTCTGTCAGTGTAAGATGTTCACACCAAGGATAGCCATTTTCAGAGAGAAGGTCAGTAATTTTAAGGGCAAACCGAGGTCGTCTCTTACAGACAACTGCATTGCACTCAATAATGAAAATGCATTTTCCATGATAGATATTCATCAACATCTACTTCAATCCAATCTCCCCTCACACCTTTGGGAAAGGGTGGGAGAAACCTGAAAAGGATGAACAAATAGGCAAACCAAATTAATATGCAAAGTGATAAGATGAACTGGCATTTCAAAGGCATGCCTGCAAAAAAAAAGGGGGGGGGAAATATTCCCGTAACAGAGAAGAGGTGATTTGATAGACAATATTATGATCCCATAAGAGGAGGCACATTCTACATCAAACACTTTCCTAGATTTTTTTGATAGTAATTTCCTGAAAAGGAGTTTATTCTGATTCCTTTTCTTTTTCTTTCTTTTTTTTTTTTTT
>WEIU01011704.1:8266-23018 GCA_013389925.1 Aegithalos caudatus | reverse complement strand
TTTTTCTTCTTTTTGGATTACTGTACTTTGCCTTTGCTAGGCATGACTCATATGCACAGGAATGTCCTTATCACAAATGAAACACATTTTCAGATTTACATGCTGACTTAGCCAAAACTCACAGCTTTTGACTTTTAAAGTTTTAAAGTATTTCTAATGATGGCAGGAAGGTCTGATGTGCTTGAAGATATAAGGCTCATCAACAAGACAGCAGTAAGCTCAGGTGAAGGCATAACAAGCCCATTTTCCTCCATGACTAGGTCACCCTGTACTGAGGTGTAAAGGTCTGGTTACATACACACCACTGAGCATGTATCCATGAGAACAACGCTGGAAATGACATTTCTTCTGCATTGTGTGGCCACATAAATATCAATTTGTGCTTCAGAACAAGAATGTCATATCACTTGGAAAATATCCTAGTATCTTGGCGAGTTATATTGGAAACTGGGAGGCATAAAAGGAAAGTGTTACCCCACATGGCCTGGTGCTGCTACTCTTTCCCAGTGTGAAAAGCAGGATGCTGGGCCAAATACCCTGCTGTCACTCCAGCTGGGAAAGCAAATTCCATATCAAACATTTGGGATATTTTGCCAGTAATTTTTGTATTTGCTGTTGAGGTGGAATCTGGATTGTCTGATCACACATTCTTATTACAGTGGATAATTCACATATACTAAACTTTATACACAGAAGTGATTGGAAAACACAGAGTACAATAAAAATAATGGTTGGTAGGAGGTAAGAGTGTGTCATCTACCTTCAGGAGCTAATACACGTGAGTGGGTGGGTCTTGTGAAGCAACATTTGTAGCAATTATCACAGACTCGTTCACCTGATATGGGCTGAGAACCTCAAACTGAGAAGAACATCAGTGCTTCTTAAGGGCCATGGTCATTCCCGAGAGACTGTGGGGACATGTGGGACTTTCCTATTAAAATGAAAGTGGGAAGAAGTAATGAACAGAACAAAAAGATACTCAAGAGCTGGTCACATTTGCAGTGCACCTCCACCAAGGACAGTCTGCACCTTATCTCCTGGAGGTACAGAGCAAAAAAAAACTTTCTCCTTGTTCTTAAGGCAGCTGTAGGCTGCATATCTTTTTCCATGGACTGCTGTGGCCATCACCAAGAGCTGTGGCAAAAGAAGCACACTAGTGTCAAGTATCATTGTAATGCTGAACCAAAGCACCTACATTTTCTTGTGCTGTCTCTCCTTTTATTTCTTTCCTGCTTGTTATCATAACTATGCCATGGAGAGTTTTCTTTGAAGCATTCTTTGAAACACAATAGACAGCATACATTATTTATCCTAATGGAATAGTGTGCAAGGCACCCCTCCACATATCTTACTTCCTCTAAATAACTTCAGAAGAGAACAGAGCAAGATAAAAACAAGCTACATTTTTTAGTCAGAAACTGATGAAACCTCATAGAAGGCAATTCTCATGTGGATGAGGTTGCAAAAGTAGGATCAGCAGGAGATAGAAAACCCAACTTTGTTTTCTTCTGTTCTACTGAGTCATTGGGGGAGCCAGCTGTGGGTACTTACAGACCGACCCACATACAAATCCAAGAGCAATGTGTAATTAAGAGAACTCATTGGGAGGGGCCCTGAGAGCCTGACTATCTCTACAAAGATGACTGAAAGTTACTTCTGTTGTGTATTTTCTCTGTCTCAGCCTCCCAATTTATTTTCACACTTACAAATGAGTGAGCCTCTATGATTTTTTTATACAATTAATTACACAAATGTAAACTACTACTTTTAGGAGAGAACTGTAAATACTGAGAATCTGACTTTACATATCAGCAATAAGATATTTTTGTACAGGTTCCACCATTTAAGGGGCAGAGAGCATTTGCTAGTGTAAATGAACACTGCCATTACTCTGTTGGTATGAGAACAGCAGCAAACATGCTTCCTCAGTTTAGTTTTGAATTCTGAGCAGAGCTCGTATTTCACACAGTAATAGTCAGTAACTTCCATGGACAGGGAACATAATTACAGTGTCCTAGCTCCAAATGGCTGAAGGTTGTAAAGGATAATATATAGCACCTGCTGAATCTGCAGAAGGAAAAAACCTAACACAATAAAGAGCTCCCTACTGGCACACTCCTTCTTTTTCAGAAGGACTTTCCAATAGGCACACAGGCAGGTGTTTTTTGATGGTTACGTCGCTGCAGTTGGTTTGACAACAGCATTTGACAGCTGCAATGACAGAATGGGAACAGACTATCCCCTCAGTTATTCCAGGTTTTAAAATCCAGCCATGCAAAATCTAGGAAAGTTTGGAGTTACCCTTTCCTTTTGTGCAGCAAATTCCTCTTAGGTGCTGTCTGAGGGATAGCTACCTCTCATCCCATAAGGATTTCTGGGGTGCAGTGATACTCGCATTTCCACAAACTGTTTACTTGTGTTTTCCAGAACCTCTTTCTATTTCATCATCTAAACAAAGACCACAAAAACTGCGGTCTCCTTCTGTCAGTCAGAAGCTACAGAGCTCTGAAGACAGAGGCACACACACTTCCAGTCACCACAGTCAATTATGTGATCAAACAGCGAACAATTATGATCTGATCAAGCTCCTTTATTCAGCCATCTACAATTCTTCCCAGATGTTCTAGATTTACGGAATATTCCAATGGTTGGTGTCATAATCAAGCTTTGCTCTTAGATGTTCTTGATCCCAACCATGTGATAGAGAACCTTAATTAGTGACAAAGGCACTGTTCCTCATGCGTCTTTGGGTTATGTACACTGTTAAAATACAAGATGCTGGATTGTATAACATTACAGGGTGAAGCCAAGTTGCCTTTCAGAATTTCTTCCAAGAAGCTAATTCTGAAGGTGAAAAATCCTTTGATGAAAGGGAACTCTGCCCTGAAGGTCCTGTCCCTGCAGAGGCTCTGCTCACCAATGTTTCATTACAAATATTATCACCTCCTGGACTCATCACGGCTTCTGCCGTCACAGAGATGAGTACAGTCACTCCAATAACTTTGGCCAACGTCATGAGCAATCCTGGAGATTTAAGCCAGGACCTTGGGAGAGGAGACAGATGGAGAGCAGGAGCAGCACAGGAGTGCCAAGGCTTTGTGCTCCCATCAGAGCAGGTTTCTCAGCAGATGACCAAGTCTGAAGTTACACAATCCATATCCAATTAGGCTGCTTGAATCAATCCAGACTCTAAGAGTTCCTAAATCTTTACAAACTTCCAGAAATCTTTAATTTCTGTTATCTAGGACAGACTTTTATAGCTTACATCTTCTCTGTCATCAGAAAAGCACTCTAGTGGAAATAATTCTTCACACTGTACTTCACTGCAATTTATTTATTTGACTGGAAAGGAAAGGATAACTGAATAAGAGAGCTTTTATTGTGATGTGCTCTCTATTGCAATGCTTCCCACATCCATGCCCATTTTTATTCCATCACCTCTGGGTTATGAGCAATTCTGTCAAATGGGGATTGTCATGGCTGTAAAGACTTAACTCCTAATACTTTCAGATTAAAGAATTTTTCCCAGGCACTTTTTTTGTTGTTATTTTCATAAGGGATAACAGTTAGGGGGTTTAGAGGTTCAGTCATCACCCATTATCAATCCTATTTGCTTGTTTTCTTTGCCAGGAAGGTGATAAAATGTATTTAACTTGGGCCCTTCTGCAAGATCAGGTTTTCTCTACTAAATGTTCTCTTTTCTCATCTCTAGAGTGAAACTTGGCACCAATTTCAGTAGAGGCAGAACTGAGCCATAAACCCTACTCTCCATTTATATGATCATAAGGTATTCAGAATACAGATTCAGATTATAACATTGTCCCAAGAAAGCCACCAACCTTCATTGCTCCCTTCAGCAGTTTGAACCATGGGAATATTGGCTAAATTCTTTATGGTATACTTAGCTGATGCTGAAAAGAAAAATAATTTCCTTTTTGTTGTAGGAAGACTGATGAGATTGAGAGTGTTGTGTTCTGTAGGCATCTGGATATGCAGCTCTCTATGACCTAGTTCCTCAGCACCAAATTCTGACTTCACCTGGACTGAAGAAAGGGCTGGTGGCAGAAATTGCTTCTCACTGTCCCAGAACATGGAGCTGGGGCAGAAGGGAAAAGTCATAGATGGTTGGTAAGGTTAAATCAAAGAAGGTTTACATAAGTGAAGAAGTTTGTGGAGAGTCAGAAAAATAGTAAAATAGGAGAAATATAAATAAATTAGAAGGGTGACAGGAAAAAGATTATAATGTCAGGTTAGAAGCATCTTGCTTGTTTCCAGGTGAGAGTGGTTTTCTCTATTTAGTTGAAAAACTCAACCTAACCTTCCATGGTTAGAGAAAGAACAAACCCAGACAACTTTCAGTTTACAGTTTTCAGCTAATTCTACTATTGATGCTTGGTTTTCTACAAAATAGTGGGCAGTCTAAACATAGGTATCCTTTGTACACAAACACAAAAGTCACCAAAAGAACCATCCTCCTCTTTATCCCACAGCATAATGTAGTCAGAAAACAGTTGCTACAGTGATCAGAGATCTCTCTGAATTTTTTGTTTGGTGCTTTCATCAGACATGTGGGTCTGGGGTATGCTATATACATGAGGAAACAATGACAGAGGAATAGGAATGGGGATGTTCTTACAAGGGAAAAAGAAAAAGTAAATTATGCTGACCATACTCTTTTCTTGGCCCTATGGGCTACAATCAACTCTGCTATAGTGACATCATTTACAACAAACTTGATTTAAACTGGTTGCATTAGGGCAGCTGGGAATACTATATGGCCTTTAATGTTCTTAAGCTTATTTTTCAGTGAGAGTATGATGGTTTCTGTATAGGCATTTGCTACTGAAATGGGAAATAGGTGGGCTGTTTGATGAGTCTGTCAGCTGGAACACTGGCAATTGCTACTTGGACTGCTTCAATGTAAATATAATTTTCTCAGACTTCAGTCCTCTGGGTCTGAATATTTTTTCCTGTTAGTATATACTAATCTATCTAATTCTTGTTATTATTTATTTCCATCACAACTAGAAGACAATCCTGACTTTTACCTTTATCCACAGGATGTATTTACACAGCTGGGAGAAAGTGATGGTGAGAAATTTTCCTCGTGCCACCATTTTATTTCTGTTTCCCCTCCCCCTTTACAGAGGTCCAGTGTGTCACTGCTGCACCATGAAAAAATGTGCATTTCCAAGCAAAGTCCCTGGGCAGTTTTCATTTTGTAATGACAATAAAAGTCAAAAGTCATGCTTAATTTCTTAAATCAGATTTTCACTGTTAAATCTCACTTTAAATGATGTTGTTGTTAATAATCACATAATCAATAGACGATGCTCCTAGTTGCATGTGTGTATTTCTTTAGAGTTAAATTTGCCCATTTAATTAATTTCTTCTGGAAACTTTCCTGCCTGTAGTATCTTCAATACAGTTTTTCTTAATGTGTAAAGTTCTGAAATCGAATTTTTTCCTGTTCAGCATTAGACTCCCATTTTATTCTGATTATGTATATACACACCTGAAAATCAGCCTGGTTTGGCTTACCTTCCAAAACTGCAGCTGCATTCCAGTGCTTTGTAATTATGGTCAGTGTGAATAAGGCATCTGGAATCTTTCTGTCACTCAGAGCTTTTTAACTGTATTTATTTGAACATCTCTCATTGACATTTCTCCTTGTCTGATGGTTTGCAAGATGTGTTTTCTTTTTCACAATCCCAGTGTGCAATTGTGTCACTTTCCATGAAGCAAGTGTTTACTACTGTCAAATATCTACCTGTACAGAAGGAGCAATGGGATCGTTCCTGTATGCAGCATTAAAGTTCCTTTTTTGCTCCTTTCAGGTGGTAGTGGAAGTATTTAGGTCTATGAAAATTAATCTCAAAAGACTGTAGCAAGTCTGACAAGTAACATTTGGGGGTTTTGTAAGTACTGCACACAACATGCTTTCTAAGCACCAACAAGAATAGTAGGCACTATTAAGCAGTCACAAAAAACCCTGGCCACATTTTCTGGAGAGGATCCATACTACTGACAACTTCTCACAGCTATCCTTCTGCCTCCTACTTGCCCTACTTTTGTGCTATGGAGCCACCTTATCTGAGGGAACATTTAAAGAAGAGGTTTGCACTGGAGCGGAATTCCCAGTCGCCCCATGAATCCCCTGGCACAGATCCCTCTGGAGAAACACGTTCCTCTTCTTTGCTCCCCTGCAATCACCCCACACGTGGACAGATAGAGGCTGCTCCCACCCTGGGCTGCAGCTGCTGCTCAGGAACGCTGGAGCAGAGCTGCGGAATCAGACTGAATGGCCATTCCATGCAGGGCTCTTTCCATCCAGCACACTTGTAGTACAATTAAAGGAGTGCCTCCCCTGCTCCTCCTCCTCCCCCCTCGCTCTTGTAGTACCTGGATGTGAACTTCTCCCTTGGATAAACAAACACTTGTACCCATACATATACTTCTGGCCCTTAAGGACTTTATTCCTGTGCCTTTTGTTAGGATTTTCAGTTTTACCTGTCAGTTGCACTCACCACTGGCTGGCATTCCTTTTTCACCTGTATCGTGGGTGGCACATTATTTAAGACACATGTTTTTCAACCCACTTATTAATTCCAGCAGAACTGGCAGAAGCTGCTTTATTAGCAGTATATACACAACACATTTGCAATACACCCTTTTAAAAATTATTTCCTCTTTGTAAGCAGTAGTATTGGCATGAGGTTCTGATTTCAGGTAAAACAACCACTGCCCACTATAGCCCCTCAGCCAGTCAAACAGTCAAAGAAAGCAAAGCAAAACAAGCCAGCCAGACATTACCAGAGAGAATGGTGATTATAACAAACAACAATACAAGGGGAAAATACATGGCTATTCAGAAACTGTCTTTTGGGGACTGAAGAAGAGATCTGGAGCCATTTTTCACTAGGTTCACGAGAAAATGTCAGCACACAGATGCTACTGTACTGTCAGACTGCATCTTAATTTGGCCAAAGGGGACCCGGGCAGTCACCCCTCACAGACATTTTTAAAGGCCCATTACAAATCTGATTTATTGGTTGCTAAGAGTCTTCCTGCTATAGTCTGCAGATTTTGCATGACATGGAGCTGAAATCCAGTTACAGATAAATGTCTGCTTCTCTGTATGATCTAAATCCATCTAAATTCAGTATTTCTTGGGCATCGGTCAAGCCTCCCCCGGTTTGCCCACCCCCTCTCCTAATACCTTTAGGCAGTTTACTTCAGAATGAAGCAGAATGTTAACCTGTATAAAATTGCTAATTTGTATATAACTCTCTTGCTGCCATTAAAAAAAAATAATAAAAGAAAATGCCTTTTGTTCTAAAGAGGCAGAGAAAATTTTCAGGAACAAAAGAAATGCATCTGCCCAGCAAAATAAATGAGAAATTGCTGGGATATGTTTTAGATGTTTAGGCATGCTGGTGTTAACAACAACCATTCAAATAAAAATGCTAATTTGCTCCTGTTCTTCGGTATTTAAAAAAAAAAACCCTCCGTTTTTTCCTCATAAAAAGAAGAAATTCCTTGCCTTTTGTGAAAAGCCAAAGATCATATGAGTGAAATGCATTTGGTATTGCTAAAGAAACACCATTCAAACTTGCTCTACTTGAACTGCCCATTGTTACAATTCAGACAATGTACAAGCACGGCTCAACTTCTAACCATGCTCGCATCACAAGGAATTCAAAGTCAACAGCTCTTCCTATTTCCATAAACTCACCTCCAAAGCCTTCATTTGCAGCTTCTCTGTCAAAAATCTACTAGCATTGGAACAGTCATCTGACAATTTGCAACAGAAGCATGCAGCTCGTCCTAAAGCCTTGTATTTCGTGAAGGAACTATTCTAAACAAAGACAACATCAAAAGCTACACAAGGATCGCTCACAGCAAGTCCAACTCAGCCCAAGTTTGGATTCAACATCTGTCTGAACACAGTAGTGCCTCCCATTTTGGTTTTGTTTTGGGGGATTAAACCCCATCTAATCTCTTTAAGTGACCCTGCCTCAGGTTCCAGCTGTACTGCTTTACAAATCCAGAGAGAGAGAGAAGGAAAAAAAGGCAAGAAAGAGAAGGCAGCGCCTTATCCCACCTTTCCATGGCTCTCAGCCCGTCTGTCTTCGCATGATCCGCAAACCACCTGTACTGGATCCAGCCCATTCTGGGGACGGAAATTATCTTCCCGGTAGATGTAGTCTCAGCTGTGCTTTGATTTTTCGGCACGAATGTCTAGAATCTTCTGCTTAAGCCAGACACGGCAACACAAAACTGCAGCTGAGCTCTTTTGTTTTCCCTCTCTCCAGGGCTGAGGCAGCGGCGCTCCCGCTCCCTCCGCCCCCGGCAGCGCTGGGCTCCGCCGCCGGCCCCCGCAGCCACCACCTACCCCAGCCCGAGCCGCCGCCGAGATTCCTCCGTCAAGGGGCAGCTTCGGGGGGCGGTCAGGTGATCTTCCGGTTAAAAACGGAGAGGATGCTCGGGGATTGAGCGAACGGATCCGTGGTGGGATTCAAACTAGCCATTTACATTACAAAGCAGGGAGGGAAATAGGGCTCGGAGGAGATCATCAGGCAGCCTTCTGCTTTCCAGCTCTGCGCTGGCAATCCACACAAGAAGGTACAGTGCAAAGATATGCAATTAAACTTTTCACTGGCGATAATCATACATACTTTGGATATCATGAAACTCCTAAATATTAAAAATTAGGGGCTTATTCCTAAATAAACATAATTTTTTTAGATGCTATGCTGGTTCTGTATCCCTTTACAGATTCTTCCCAATTGTTCATTTTTTTGCAATACAATATTTAAATATTTATGCTGAAGCCATATTTAATTTCTCATCAGCAAATGGACTGTACTTAACTAAAAACATTTATTAGTTCTTTATTTATATTATTATATTGCAATTCTAAGTATCTATGACGTAAGGGCCATTATATTTAAAACTGACTCTCTGAATTGTAGAATGTCCAATGGCCCTGCTCACTGGGATTACCCTGATTAAAGCCACCATACGGTGCAGGGTTTTGGAATTTAGGTTCTAAAAGACTGATAGAATTCAGATTCTGTGAGAATCCTAGTTATTGCCAAGTAATAAGAAATACCCAAATATTGTTGAAAGAGCCAGAATTACTTGCAAATTATATATTACAAGAAAATCTTATAGGAAACAGTCTGTGAATCTTGATAAAATACTGCACCTTTAACCCCAGTTTCCATTAAAAAATTTCTATTGTGTTTAAGGAGACCCCAATTTCACCCAAAATACTCCTATGCATTCATTATAAAACGGTAACATACAAGAAACATCTGCAAAACTAGGCACAAAGGGTAAAGTAGGCATCTGCATTTTATCAGTCTTTCTGAGAAACTAAATGTGTAGATGTAATGTATCACCCATTCCAGGAGAAATCTAAACCCATTTTCCTATGACCATGTTCTTAAAGACTCAGGTTAAAACCAGAAAGCCTACTTATCCATTCACCATCCGACAGAGGTACTTCCAATACTTCCCAATGTTTCCAAATGTTTCCAACTATATAACAAATAACCATTTACTTATGCTGTATTAACTGTGGGTCTGTCCACAGGTACCTCAGTTTCTACTCACAGAACACAGATTTCCACCTTTTACTTTCTACTCACAGAACACAGATTTCCACCTTTTACTTTCTGTACTATCACTCATATATATATATATATGAGACATTATTTCAAGCTAGTCTTCATAGGAAAAAATCACTGGACTTTCGCTTTAATACATTTCATTTAATTATATATAGAAAAAAAAAATCAGAAATGGGACACTTGTCATGCCCAGGTAAGCATATCCTTGTAGAAAGATATCTAACAACTTTTGCACACTGAACCCTAGAACATGTTTAAGATGATCCCAGCAATGAAGGTCATAGGAACCAACACAAGACAGGAACAAAGCAACTTCATCTCAATTGTCTAAGTTTCTGGTTACAGGTGGAATTCTGCAGTTCTTTTGGGTACTCTGTGTAGCCACATGTAGTTACTCCATTAATAGCTTTTCCTTCCACTCTCCTGAACCCACAATAGTGCAGCAGAGTAGAGACATTTACTGGCTGCAAGGGGTCAAAAGGAGAGAGCCAGCAGAGTAAGTCACCTGGAGAGGCTAGCAGAGCCAGCCAAGCTACATGTTGTCAGAACTCAGAATAGTATATATATTGGTGTTTTCTAACTTGGATACTGTCAGCCTTTTCATTATTGTTGTAAAGTCAACATAAAACTTGTTTTTAGTAAAAAAATAGGCCTCTACTATCATTGCTGAAAAGACAAATAGACACAAATTATCCTGCCTGGTACTTAAGAGTAGTTACAATAGTGTGTAAATCATGGGAATGCTTGACAACATTTCTGATGTAGTCAACTACTAAAATGCAGTTGTGTCATTCTACACGGGACTCCCACTGAACATGATGAGTTTCTTGATAAGCAAGAGGATTACATCTTATGCACTCATTACAGTCATCAAAATGTTCACTTTAGCAGAGTACAGTAGAGCTTTTCAACAATGAAATGCTGCGGTCACCCTTCTATTGCAAAGTATGGTTTACATCTCTCAAAAGAAAGTAATTTCATTTCTAAGAAATAGAGCAATGATTTTAGGCTTAAAAAAAAAAAAAAGCCTTTTATAATGTCTGGGCTGCTGTACACATTGACAGGAACAAGACATTCAGACTTTGCATGTTGATGCTATAAAAAGTACAGGTCTAATCCACTGGAAGAAACTGGAGGCTAATCATCCATCTAAAGGCTGTATGCATACATGCAAGTAGGTATGTGAATAATGTGTACAGACATGTACACATAATTAATAAAACCATGTAATAAATATGGATGAAAACTTGTCTCAACCATGCAGATAAGAATTATGTTTTGGAAATTGTGTGCAGTAATATTTATCAAAATAAAAATCAGTACAAACTGATACTTTACTCAAGAAATAAATACAGGATTTTTTAATCATTAAGTTCATCTCTTGCAATCTTTAGAGAGGAATAAGAGAGCTTCCCAGAAGAATCACTAGTTTTAAATCATACTCTTTTAAAAATTGGAGCTTTAATTCAAACAACAACACAGACATAATCAAATTATTGAGGCATGACAAAAATAAATTAATGGTCTACTTTGTGATAGAAATAGTCTCAATATTTGCAATGTTAATTTCAAAACAGTAAAAAATGCATATATCTACATAAAATAACAATAAAAATCCTTACTTTGGTTATAATAATATCAGCCTTAAGGCTGGATTTATTCCTAAAAGAAGCCATAGAAATAGGTTGCATCTTTTTAACAGTTAATTTATATGCAAGTCAAAAAGGTATATCCTTAAATATGAAACTATATTCAATCAGTAAGAAAACAGGTATGTCATGTATTCATGAAGTCTTTTTGAATTTGTGCAGCAAACAGGCACAAATGGCTTCTTTTTCCATTACTCTTCAGATGTAGAATTTGCAAGTCTATGTTTCAAAATTAGTGCTAAAGGAAGAAAACAGCTATTGACTTAAGATCCTTTACATCAATATTATTGATGAGTGAAAATATGCAAGTGCATACAAGTTACACACATAATTTATACAATGGGGCAAACCACAACAAAAATGGCATTTACAGTATTTTAAGTACCTTCCACGCTTAAAAATACTGTAAATTATAATCAGGAATTTTAACAGTTCTGAGGTAGGTTTGATTTGCGTTTTGGCTTTATCTACAGTCCTGTGTCATCACAGGTTAAAGGCTGCAAAGAAGAAAGTGAAAGAAGGCTGAGATAGAGATGTGGTCTGAATCCAGTTATAAATAAGCCATTTGACGTGTGGTCTGTGACTCATGCTAGAGAAAGCCTGTATAGAAGGCCTTTCCATGGAATGGATTAGTTGTTATCTTTGACTTTTAAGACAGTCAGAAAGAACTGAGAGATGATTAGCTACATTAATACAAATATACTTTGAAATTCATGACCTTTCCTTGTCAAATTATGGGAAGCCACAAGAAGAAATTATGGAAAATTTCCCTTCTTTAAAAAGCAGGTTAATAATAAAAATAGAAGTAGCAAAATTCCTTTGAGAGTGAGGAGGAAATTCACAATCAAGACTCTCTCTGGGCAATCTGTTCCAGTGTTTGGTCACCTACACAGTTCGCTGTTTATTTGAAGCTCTTCCTTGTGTTCAGGTGGAACTTCCTGTGATTCAGTTCTGCCCCTTACTCTTTTCCAGTTCTTGGCACCACCAAAAAGAGCCTGGTCCATCCTGTTGACACCCTCCCTTCAGATACTCACAGACATACTTAAGGTCTCTTCTCAGCCATCTCTTCTCAAGACTGAACAGGCCCAGCTCCCTCAGTTTTTGCCTTCCTTATAAGAGAGAAGCTCCAGTCCCTCAATCATCTTCACAGACCTGCAGGGTACCCTTTCCAGGAGCTCCAGTCTCTTATACTGAGGAGCCCTGACACAGCACACCAGATGCAGCCTCACTAAGGCTCAGTAGAGAGGAAATTTATTCCCTTACAAATTCTCCCACAAATTTTGTACAGGGTTCAATTAAATTCCATAAAATTCAACTTGTGGAGGATTTGGGGAATGGAATGTAGATCTTCTAGCAAAACTTTAACAAAACTACTTTGCCAACCACTTCTGAGACTGGTGTTTCAGGAAAGACTGAGTGTCTTTATCTAACTGCTAAACACAGTAGCCTTAATAACTTTGGCAGAAGCCAGTGGGTAGCAATGGGATAAAGAGTCCCATAAAAATGTCTGATTATTCCTTTGAGTAGATTAATTTAACTTTCTTGGGATATTTCAACTGTTTCTCTTTGAGGCTGTAATATTGCCTGTTCAGGCTCATGAGGAGAAGGAGAAGATAATTATAGTCCTCCTCAGACAGTGTGGTCATTAAGAGTGCTATTTTGGATAAGTAAGTTTTATAATTGGTTCCCAGTGCCTGTCAGTAGGATGGTCTGTGGTGGCATGGCACTGAGGATCTGTGCCCCTACTGCTTGCCCCTGTTGGAACTCAATACAGTTTAATTGAATTACAATAGGGGTAATTGACACAAGATGTCAATTACTGGTTTATTCACAGTGTTCACTTTTCTTCCAATGGCACTTGATTGATTCATACAGCATACTTCTCTTATTAGAGGACCTCTTCACCTCTTCTAAGAGAATAAGTATTGCACCAAGATGGCACATTCTTTATTAAACAGCAGCATAATCACACAACTCTTGTGGCACTGACTGCAAAAATTTAAGCTCCACCTGGTCTGAGTTTATAGCATGTAACTTACATTATTTGAAGCTAGTGCTGGAATGCTCTATGACTTTGCCCATGTGCTGATAGTTTCCCCCTCTGGAACTGGGAAGATACCATTTTTTGAATTATGCAAAACTATCTTTTCTCCGATGGAAAAAAAAATCATTTGGTCTTTTGAGAAAATATAATGTTTGGAAATAATCTTTCTAGATTGCAAGTGTTTAAGTTATGTGAAAGAATTAAATTTAAAAAAAAAATCCTTATCCTCTCTTTCTGACTGTTCCCTAGTGCTCTGTCATCCAATTTAAGACCTGAAACAATAAAGACACCAAATGTTTTTGCTGAAAGCATTTAGGATGTTGCAAAGACAATTACCTAAATCCATGAAAACTGGTCGAAGATTTTGCCAATTCTCCTTTTATATAAATGATATCCTGATGAAATACAATTTTAAATAAAAATAATATTTTTGCAATTTTGTTTTTTTTTTTCCTGTTAAATAGCCAAGTGTAATAAGTTTTGTAAAACTTTTTCATGGAGAAAAATAATTTCTTGATCTGTAAATGTAAATTAAATTGCAAATTAAAAAAAATCACAGTGGTGTTATCAACATTAATATGACATGACTTTTTTTTTTTACTTAAATGTTATTTCACCATGATTTAAAGAGAGCTAAATTACATTTTAGCAAACATTCTTTGATCCTGTGTTACTAGTAGGAATGAAACAGATAGAATAAGAAAATTTAAATTTGCAGGAGGAATGGATGTAATATTACAAAATAACAAGACTCTCGACTGAGCCTTCTCAAACTAGTATTATTGCACTGTGCTTCCAAGTTATTGCCTTCTAGAGATTTTTATTTGCTCAACTGCATGTTTGCTTAGTCCTCAATTTTGTTTGTATATGATACAACCCCCCTCTGAAACCCCCCTCAAAATTTCTATTGCAAATTTTGGATTAAGAATATGCTAATAACAAATTAAGAAAACCATTTTAAATGCATTAAATATACTAATTTATTATATCTGTGTTTGTTGTAACCATAAAAATGCTTTTTCTTTACTTATTTAATGTCATATTAAAATAAAGGAATTCACAAAAGAAAGCAAAATACATTTTAGTATTCTGCTTTCATATACTATATTAAGATACCTTGTTTAAAATGTCATGTTTTTATGGGGTTGCTTTCTATAATACCTTTGCAATAGAAAATGGAAGGTCTATACTTTTTGCACAAATAGTCCAGCTCCAGAGCTTGGTATTTACAGAAAGGGAACACATTCACTATTGTAACTCCTAATGGAGTTACTGAATTCAGGAGTTACGGACCAAAGACTAGAATACTCTTCTGAAGCCAACAGTATTTTACTGGGAAGTGGCTGATTTTAAATTTCATACATGTTTTTTCTGGGGAAACACAACATTTTGAAATTATGACACATTTTTCCTTCCCCCCT
>WEIU01011702.1:232443-248316 GCA_013389925.1 Aegithalos caudatus | reverse complement strand
GCCTCGCCGCCCGCCGCCCCGGAGCCGCGGAAGCCGCAGATCCCGCTGATGCCCATGAGCGATGCCCGCAGCGATCTGCTGGCTGCCATCCGCAGGGGTGAGCGCGGGCACGGGGCTGCGGGGCACCCGCCGCGCCGAGGGAGAGATGAGCCTCGGGGGGTGAGGGTGGTGGGACCTCGCGGGGGGATAAATGCGGTGTAGAGGTGGGGGGGGGGGGCGGAGGTGGGGGGGGGGTCCGTGGTTGGAGGTGGAATGAAGCCCCGTGGATTGCTGGCACTCTCAGGTGTGTGGCTCCCTCACAGGCTGGAGTGGTTGATGCCCTCCGAGGTCTCTCGCGTTTCCCTTTCCTGCAAATCTGCAGGTCAAATGGTAAATTGAACCTTCCAGAAGGTTCAATGTCCTCAGGCTGAGTGGAAGCAGAGGAGGAGCTTTATTCTGTGATACAGCTTTGCAATTGTACATATTGATAAAATCCTAGAATGGTTTGGGTTGGAAGGGACCTCAAAGCTCACCCTATTCCAACCCCTGCCGTGGGCAGGGACACCTTCCACTGTCCCAGGTTTCTCCAAGTCCTGTCCACTCTGGCCTTCCAGGGATCCAGGGGCAGCCACAGCTGCTCTGGGCACCTGTGCCAGGGCCTGCCCACCCTCATAGGGAAGAATTTCTTCGTGGCATCCAACCTGAGCCTGCTCTGTCAATTTACAGCCATTCCCTCTTGTCCCACCAATCCTACCCCATTATCCCATATAACTTTGTCACCACCGGGCCAGCAGCCCTCTTGCCTCAGCCAACACTTTACAACTGCAGGGGGGTGCTGCACATTGGGTGCACTCCCCCTAAATCCTTCCCCCCTTTCCTGTAGGAATCCAGCTCCGAAAAGTCCAGGAGCAGTGGGAACAAGAGGCCAAAAAAGAGCCGGTGGGCAATGACGTGGCGACGATCCTGTCGCGCCGGATCGCGGTGGAGTACAGCGAGTCCGACGACGACTCCGAGCTGGACGATAACGAGTGGTCGGACTGAGGGGCCCCGGGCTGGGCGGGGCTGGCCCGGAGCTCCGGCTCCGTTCCAGGTGTGTATAGGCACCTTCCCAATGCCCGCGGGCGGCCCCGCCCGGGCAGGAGCTTTGCTTTTACACTATGTCAAAAACCCTTCGGGCAGCAGCAGCAGCAGCAGCACTGGTAGGATACACCTCGGAGGCATTGAGATCAGAAATTAGCAGCACCTTCACGGTTAATGACTTCCAAAATTCTCTGAAGGCAGGTTAATAGGATTACTCCAGATTTACATCTGGAGGGAGACCGGAGGCTGGCCCTGAGTGTGCTTGGTGAGAGGAGGGAGCCCCAGAGGCAGCAGTGCTTTTGCAGCTAAATGTTAATTGTGATAACGAGAAGCTCCTGGAGAAGAAGCCTTGTTTGCACAGCTGGTGCCACCAGGGAGAGCAGGGGTGGCCCTGTGGGCTTGGGGACCACCCTGCTGCTGGTGGTTTTGGGGTCAGGCAGCTCCAAAGGCTCCAAAGGAGCCCCCTTCCCTATGGAGTGACACACCACGTTTAGTAGCAGCTACCCCATTGTGTTGCTGCTCCCTGGAAAATCATGGAATGCTTTGGGTTGGAAGGCACCTTTGGAGCCCACCTAGTCCAGCTAGAACTGGGACACCTTCCACTAGACCAGGCTGCACAAGCAGCCCAAGATGTTGGTGACCTTAGCCTGTATCCACCCTCAGAGCTGGTTTTCCAGGAGCAAAGGGGAAGGCAAGGCTGGTGTGGCTGGCAGGGAGACACAGCCTTGCCTAGGCTTGTCCTGCCTTTGCCAGCAAAGGAGGGGAGGTGTCCAGGGAGCTTCCCCCAGCCCAGCTCTCCTTGGCCTTAGTGTGACACCCTGTCAGTGTTATTTGAGAAAAAGTGAATCAGGCAATCTGCTGCCTTCAGGTAAACTCTCAACTTGCACTTTGCAGCCCCACAAGCTGTGCCTGTACAGCTGAGATCAGCTCAGGCCCAGGCACTGATTCCCCCTACCTGATCCTACTCCATGCCCTGTCCCACATTTGGAGCTGGGTAACCAGGTCCCAATTTCAGCACTGAAAATACCTGTTTGGCCATCAAAACAGAGCCTGATCCATGGAAGGCTTTTCACAGAGCTACAAAGGGAGGAGACACAGAGCAAGGCAGAGCAAAGGCGGGGGGAAACACTGGAAATATCACAGGCAGGTGTGAAAACCTGCAGAAGAGCTGGGAGAGGTTCCCCACCTGGGGAAAATGGGCCAGGACCAGCTGTGGATTGGGCAGTGATGTCCCCAGAGCCTCCCTTGTGTTTCCCTGTACCACGAGTCCCTGAGTGGGGAAAGCCTGAGCTCTGTGCCCAATTCCCTGCCTCTCCCTGAGCCCTGTAGGTGATGGCAACTTCAGCAGCACTTGGACTGTGCAGACCTGTAAAAGAGGTGGGAGGGTATGGCTGAGACCCAAATGCTGATCCTTAAATTCACAAAATCTAGGATGGTTTGGGATAAAAGGGACCTTAAAGAGCATCTCATTCCAACCCCCTGCCAAGGCCAGGGACACCTTCCACTAGGCCAGGTTGCTGATTTCCTGGGAAATGCTGGTGTTGAACAATGTCCCAAACATCTGTTCCTTTTTCCCCCAGTGACAAACCCCCCCATGGCCAGATGTGGTGAATCCTCTGCTCAACTGCTGGGAAATGTCCCCAGGAGCTCTCCCTTCTCTTTAGTGGCACTAAATGATCTCTTGTCCCTTGGATGTGACACATTCCACAGCTCCACAGCCAGGCTGGGAGCTGTGGTGCTCGGTGGCCTCAAGCAGGGGTGAAGAATGGATTTGGGATGTGGGAGAGGGCAAGGCAAGAAGCAGCAGAACAACAGGATACATGGAATAACTCATCTGCAAAACCCAAGGAGCAGGAGTGACCAGGGGAGACACCATACCCTGCAGGTGGCCAGGAAATTCTTGGTGCTCACCGAGAGCTCTTGATTCTGATGTTGACCCTCTGAGATGCAGGGAAAGGGCTGCAAGAGCTTTTTACAGAGAGCCCCTGCAATGCCCAGGACCTGCTTTTTTTGGGAAGGCAGCTGGTGTTTGGCCTGGAGCAGGTTCAGAAGGAAGCAGTGTGAAAATTCAGAGCGACATTTAAGGTGGTGTTTCTGGTGGAGCGTTATTAATGTAGATACAACCACAAAACCATTTGTAAGTGAAGAGAAATTTGGTTTATTTAGGTAATTTAGGAGGAGTAATAAGCCTTTGTGAGAGAGATAAAATAGCAGGGGCTGGAGGAGCTGCTCTTACCTGAAGTAAGAAGTTGAGGGGCTGTAGAGTCGCTGTGGGGACCCAGCAGAGCTGAGGAGTCCCACTGGCCCCAGGAAAGGGCTCAGGGACACTGGCTCATCCCTGGGCTCTGTCCCAGTTCTGCAAAGCTGAGCCAGTCCTGGTGGGAGCTGGAGAGCAGCCCAGTGCCCCTAAAAGATCAGGTCCCTCCTTTTCATGCACCAGTTGCTCTGTGTGTGTCACATGGGCCGTGGTAATTGGGGCAGGACACCGTGGGTGTGTGGCAGCTCAGGGCTGTCCCTGGGCCCTGCCACTGCCCTGTCCCCTCACAGCCCCTGTGCTGGCACTGGCAGCTGGCAGGATTGGTGCCATGGCGTGGCAAAGTGCTTGACAATCACAGGAGGGTTGGAAGGGACCCTGTAGGTCACTCAGGCCTTGCACAGCCACATCTGCAGAGCAGCTGCACAGCTGGCAGCCCCAGGGGGGCAGGGAGGGCTCACTCCCATTTCCCCACATCTTTATGTCCTTGCATCACCAGGCATCCCAGCAATCCCAGCACACTGCCACCCACCCTGTTCTGCTGAAGGAAATGCCCTGATAACACAAACCCAGCTCCCATTCTGAGCTGCAGAGCCAGGCAGCAGCACCATGAGCTCCCAGCACTGCCAGCAGGCTGCAAACATCACCATCCCCCTCTTCCAGGGACCACAGCTGCTGTGGAAACCCTTAAGCTGTCTTGGCAGCTGGGGTGGGATCCCCCATCCTCATCCCAGAGAGGTGTCTGGTGGAGAAGTGACTGGGTTAGGACACCCATGGCACTCCCAGCTCCTCCCAGCAGCACCACAAGGCAGGCAGGCACCAGGAATCTTTCAGGTGGGAAAAGACCTCCAGGATCTCCAAAGCTGGAGCATTAATGCCAGGTGGTGGCACTGAGAGCCCCAATCCCATGAGAGCCATTCCATCCTCAGTGCCTTCCCTTGAGGGACTCAGCCATGCTTCACCACCTTTATTTGAGGCAGATTCACCTGGTTTTTGCTCAGGTGACCTTTGAAATCCATCAGAAGTGGCACCAATTCCTTGGCTGCTCCGGGCTGGAGCTGCTGGGATTGTGCCACACTAATTAACACTGTCTGTCTGCCCCACATGCTGCACACTCAGTATTTTGTACATATGTGCCTATTTCTGTACATTCTCCCCAAAGTAGGCCATGCTGTGTTACACAACCTGAAAATGCTCAAATCCTCATGTGGGCTGATATAAAAGTGAATATTTAAATATTTTATCTAGCTCGGCAGACATTAAAAAATGCAATCCAGGTCACAGATGATTGAATTTCTCCTCTCTCAAGAGTGCCAGAATTGGGCTGAGGAGATTCTCCTGTACATTAAGGTATCGTGTTCCCTGCTAAAATATAGCAGTGGCATTTCATTGCCAAAGGATAATCACAGAGTGCCAAACATTTAATGAGTCCAACTGATCTCCTGAGAGTTCCTTTCTCCATTTTATCTGCTTCTCCCTACTTGCCAATTTATGGGCATAGATTAAAAATAATAAATATGGCTGTCAACAGTGAGGGGAGGAAACACCCAGTGTCCATACAAATGGATTGGGCTGGAGTCAGTGGCACAGCAAATGAATCATTTTGGTTCTCCTTGGAGATATTCATTAATTAATACTAATTAATATTAATCCCTGAGGTCCAGCAGGAACCTCTTGGATGTCACAGGTTCATCTGAGACTTGACAGGGAGCACAGTGGCCGTGGTGAAGCCCCAGCAGGGCCCAGGGCTGGTGCTGCTCAGGCTGCTGGAGGCTGGGGAAGCCCTGCAGTGCTCACTCCTGGCACTGCACTCTGTGTCTCCTGGATTTGGAGTGACCCCTGGAGCTGGCTGGTGGTGCTGGTGGCTCTAAAAGGACCCTGAAGGAAGGATGGATTGGGCAGTTTCTAATTTCTAATTTCCCACCTGGGGAAGAGACCTAGAGAGGAACAATCATCCCACCCCACGAGAGCTCCTGCTTTTGCAGCTATTTCTTGTTTTACTCCAGTGACAAACTTAAGGCTGAACTTGGCTTCTTCAGAGAGCTCTTCTTTCCACAGAAGAGCCCTCAAATTTCCCCCCTGCAACTTCTCCATCTCTCTCTCCCTTTCCAGACACCCAACAGCCTGAACAGAAGCTTTGCACTCTCCCCTGAGCCTGAATTAACACCTCAGCTTTAATGGCAATGGAAGTTTTGCTTGGAGGGAGGCAGGTTGTAGCACTGGATGTGGCATTTTGGAGAGGGCATTCCAGAGGTCCACAGCTGGCAGGAACTCTGTGGTCCTTCCCTGTGGATGGCCTATGGGTGCCCATGGGGAGCACTCCCCATGAGGGGATGCTGGCAAGGGGAGCACAGGCTGTTCCTTTCACTGAGATCCCTGTTTTTCCTGTAGTAGTAGTTATTTAGGGGTAAGGTTTTCTCAGCTGGAATGTCACTTTACAGATTAAAAAAATTAAAATAAAATACAAGTAAGGGCAAGGAGTCTGTCCTGAGGAGTTTACAGTCTACAGCAAAGACCATGTAACCTGCACTGCACTTTAGAAGCCTCAAATGCTCACTCACCCATTGATTTCCCCTCGACTGGGCAGCAGCACCTTGAGGGCTGCTGTCCCCTCCTTAGGTGACCCCAGAGCAGCACCACCACCACATCCCCTGCTGGTGGCAGCTCTCCTGCCCCTCCTCCCCCCACGCAGAAGTGCCTGAGCCAAGCCCAGGAGAGCCAAGCCAGGCTGGGTTTGTCCCTGAAGGGTCCCTGTGCTCTCTGGGGTCAGCAGGGATGGGGTGGGAATGGTGCCTGGGAGCAGCACTGCAGCTCCTGGCACCCTCAGGGCTGCCATCAGCTCCTGTGACAGCCTCTGGAAAATGTCCTCTTCCAGACATTTATAACCACTTTGAAGTAGTTCAATCTTTTTGAGAATCAAATGGCGGGCTTTTTTTGTTGTTGTTGTTGTTTTGTTGTTGTTGTTGTTGGTTTTTTTTTTGGGGGGGGCGTTGTTTGTTTTGTTTTTTGGGGGTTTTTTGTGTGTATGTGAGTCAGATTTTTCTCAGACAAACCCCAGGTTTTCTAGGCTCACTCCCTCAAGCTCCATCTCCTTTGGGTGAAAAACGTGCCTGGATTTTGCTGGTGGATGAAATGAAAATACCACCAAGTTTTTTTCAAGCCCCACAGTTGAGGGAGGAGGTGTTTGCCCCAAAGAGCTGTGCCCACAGGCAGGGTGGGACAATGGGATGTCCCCAAGGGAGGACACCGTGCTGCTGGTGCCACCAGGCTGAGGCAGAGCCTGCAGCAAGGGCTGGGCTGTTGGGAAACCCCCAGGGAGGAGCTGCATGGAAATGTCCCCCGATGTGACATTACCCAGATTGGTGTCTGAGTTACACACTGACAGGACCCTGAGGCCACCACAGCACCACTGATGCTTCTCCCCCAGCAGGGATCTCCCCACAGGGGCCTCCAGCCTCTCACTGGCCCCAGGAGCAGGATTAAACCTCTTGCTGGTGGTTGTGAGCCCAAATGTGTGTGAAAGGAGCTTTTCTCTGCACACTTTTCCCACTGTGGTGATGCCAGGGGACTGGGCTGGCCCCGGGGGAATTTTCAGCTCAGTGATAATTCCAGCACTTGGGTCTGTACAAGGTTAAGAGTGCAGAGAGGAGGAAATAAGGCAGAAAGAAAACCAGCCCAGCGTTTTAGCTTGGTTATGCTCAGCCTGCACAGGGGAAACCTCAGGCAGGTCAGAGCCTGTGCAAAGCCACAAAGGGCAGTGAGGGGAATAAATCTGCTCTCCAGCTCAGTGTGGGCTGAGCTGTGGCTGGAAGGAGCTGAGTCAGGTCTCAGGGAAAGCTTTCTGGAGGTGAGGATGGAGAAATCCAGGTCAGAGAAGCTCTGCCATGGGAGGCTCCTGACCTTGTGTGCAGCCAGGGGATGGTGGAGGTGCCCACAGAGCATTTCTGGCACGTTTGTAATTCTCCCTCATGCCCTCCTTGGGGTCTGTCCTGCTGGGTTACAGCCCCAAAGCATCCCCCAGCAGCTAGGGCAGCAGCTTGTGCTCCCCCTTGGTGTTGGTGGTGACCCTCAAATAGAAAAAAGATAAAGTGTGCTGCAGAATAAACACCTGAGAGGGAAGGATGTTAACTGGCAGCTGTTTCTGCTGTATTTCAGCAGTTAAAAGGCAGCAGCTCCTCTGGACCATTCATGATCCACAGACTGTAGTGAATAAATCATTAAGGTGGACAGTTTAAAATTTACCCTTTGATTTGTGGTAGCTCGGTTGTGAAATCTAAAAATAAAATCAAAAAACCCCAAATAAATCTAAAAATAAGCAAACAAAAAAAACCACCTCCACCCACAAAACTAAAAAGCAAGCAAACAACTCCCATGTGATTTCCAGAAGGATAAACTGTTCCCTTTCCCTCCCTCAGACCTCGAGGGAAGGTCACACACAGCAACACTTCCCAGTCAATCTGCAGCAGAATGAAGCAGGTGCCACCAGAACCACTTCCAAAAATCCCAGGAAACTGGTGTTCAAGGAAAAGCAATAATCATATCACTCCCAATACAGCAAGGAGAGGCTCTCCTGCCACTCTATGAGCTGCTTTTGTCCCTGGAGGCCCCTCCCCAGCTCAAGTGTTTCAAATCCCATTGATTTTCCCCTCTTGCTGGTGCTGGTGCAATCCTGGTGCCTCAGCTGGGATTGCTGACTCCATGGAAAATCTCTTCTTGCCATGGAAAAACCACCAAAGTCTCGTGCCAAAAAGGAAGAGGGCACCTGGAGCCAGGGACAATCCTGTGATGCCCATGGAGAGCTGGTGCCTTCCTGCTGGCAGCAGGAACAGCTTTGGCAGAGCCCTGCCAGGTCTCCAAAAATCACATCAGGAGCATCAAAAATCACATCAGGAGCATCAAAAATCACAGTCATGAGCATCAACATCCCCTGTGCTGCTCCCCCTCCAGATTTCATTTTACACTGGGATGTCTCAGCTCTGTCTGTAGTTCTGGCCAGTTTTCCACAAATGGGGCTGCTCTTCCTGGTGTTTCTAGTCTCAGGTCAGAGCAGATCAGGTAAAGGAAGAAAATCATAGAATCCCAGAATAGTTTGTGTTTCCAGTCTGGTTTCACCCCCTGCCATGGGCAGGGACACTTCCATGAGGACCAGCTTTCCCCAAGTCCCACCCAGCCTGCTCAAATCCCCACAATTTTAAAAACCCCTTCTCTCCAAAATGCATTTTCAGGACCTCTTGGGGCTGATGGTTTCTCACCTTAACAGACTTTCTCAGTTTTGGGGCTGCCTGACCTGCTGGGGGATCTGAAGCAGGGTGTGAGTCTGGGGTGATGCTGAGCTGTGCTGGCACCTCCCCCCCTGTGCTTTCAGCTGTCCCACAGAGGGCTTGGATGCAGAATTCCTGCTGGGAACAGCCCGGGCCAGGGCAGCTCCTGATGACACAAGTGCCTTTCCTGGAGGTGCCTCTGGCAGAGCCAGGGGCCTCCTGGGGTGGGTGGTGTTGCTGTGCTGGGAATGGGCACAGCTCACCTGGGCTGGAAACCTGGAGCTGCCCAGACCCCACGGGATCTGCTGGGATCTGCTGGGATCTGCTGGGATCTGCTGGGATCCCTCCTTCCCACAGGAGTGGCTCAGGGAGAAGCTTTCACTCCAGTCTTGGCCAAGCCAAGGAAACCTGGAGGAGCAGCCTGGACGCATGGGAACAGTCTCTGGGACACGGGAGCTGTGGGAGGGGACAAACCCTGTCACCCTCACTCTGCTGAGGGACAAAGGCATCACATGCACGTGCTGTGAGCTGCTGCTGTCATGGGGCAAGCACTCAGGAGAGCCTTCCTCCTCCTCCTCCTCCTCTTCCTCCTGCTGCTGCTGTCCCAGCCCAGGGCTGCAGGGACAATGCCAGCTGCTGCAGCAGGACAGGAGCCATCTCAGCCTGGTTCTCCATCCTCTTTTGAGCCAGCAGGAGCACTAACACCTCTGGGTGATGCCAGGAGAGTTATTTTGGAGGGAACTGAAGGCAGGTGAGGATCATCTCCTGTGCCCTGCAGACCAAGGCACCCCAGACCCCCAAACTCCCCTGCACTGCCCAAACTCTGAGCTCAGGAGACCTCCCAAAACACAGCACTGGTGAGCAGCCAGCTCCAGATGGGCATTTTAAAAGCAGAATTCTCCCCTTTTGGCACCAGCTGATCACACACAGAGCCCAGAGCCTCTTTGGGCTGCTCTTTGTGGAGGTTTGCTCCAGCTCTGCCAGGGTGGCACAGAGGGCACAGGAACACCCCGACATCGGTGAGGCTACCCCAATGCTCCTGAAAAAGGCTCATTTTATCAACCCCAGCAGAAGAATTGCTCTATCTCCTGAAATTTGCCACCTGGTAGAAGGAGCTGATGGGAGACAGGCACCTTCCCACCCACTGCAGGCTGTGACAAATCCCCATCATTCCAAAGCTGGGCTCAGGAAGGAGATGCTCCCTGTCTGGTGGGCTCTGTAGCCATGTGCACTTAGTCAGTAGGTGTGAGTAGATGTTGCTGCCCGTATCTATCTCCCCTACCCAGTTGCTACGTGTGAACAAGTGTATTTCTCCCCAGTGTTGTGGGTTCTGCCTGTGGTGACACGAGGATGGACAGGTAGGGACGACGTCGAGCTTCCCTCTGTACAGGGTAGAGAGGAAACCTGCATCGACCCGAGGCGCCGCTTGTGACTACATTTGTTCAAGAAATGTCATCTTAACCCCAAACTGTTGACACTTTATGCATGTGCTAATTGAATTTAAAAGAAGAAAACGGGAAAAAAAAAAATTAATAAAGATTTTAAGAGGTTACAGTAGATTCGGGTTTGGCTTTTTGTCAGCTTGTCCTTTGCTGTGTGTTAATCAGCCCTGTGATGTTCCCTCCTCTGTTAGAGGCCAGGGCATGGAAGGAGCAGCAGAAAGCTGTGATCTCTCTAAAACACTTCATTTGGAGAATCAAGCCCTCAAAGATCAATTAATTCCCAATGGTATTTAATCCCTGACTGCCCGGGTAATCAGAGGGCAGAGAAAACTCTGTCTCTGCTTGGAGGCTCCGAGCAGCAGGAGCTGCTCCTTCCCAACCCCTCCGTGTCTTCAGCAGTTCTTGCCCTCATCCAGCTCCTCCTGATCCCAGGGAAAATCCAGACCCCGGGTGAGGGAAAGCAGAGAGCTGTTCTGGGCTCTGAAATAAAAACACAGACACACAGAGCATGGCACATACCTGGGACAGCAGCCCAGATCTTCAAAGGTTTTAATTTTACCCACCCTCCCCCTATTTTTGGATATTCTCTTGACAAATCACTTTAACAGTTTTATTTACAGTAATAAAAATAAATTACTCTTACAGATGAATGTATAATATTATACACAATAGAGATACAGTGCAATAACAGCATTGATTTGTTTTCACTCGGTCATAAAGTGCATCGAAGGGGCTTGATTTAACCATAATTAAATGATAACTGTACATTTTCCTTTGAGATCAGCTTTCCCAGTCGAGTTAAAAGGCTCGTGACAACACTGACAGCAGCACAAGGCTCTGTCCCGATTGCTGCGGGGTGGCCTCGTTCCTGGGGAATCAGGCAGGGAATGGGGGGAGTGATTCCCACCCTGCCCGTGCTGCCGGCAGCCGCTCCGGGAGCCCGGCGGGGGTGAGCACACAGAGGCTCTGCCTCGGGGGAGATTCCTGCTGGCTCCACAAACTCATCCCTGCCTCAGGGCTGGGGGATTTCCCTCGCAGGGAGGATGCTCTGTGTCCCGGGGGCTCGGACCTGCTCCCAGGGGATCAGCGCCGTGCTTGTCCCTGTGATGCTGAGGAAAGGCAGGGCTGCCCCGTTGGAATAAAAGCTTTTCCTGGGATGAGCCGGCTGTTCCCAGCTCCCAGAGCCTGCAGTAAGGCCACAAACCTGTGCTCGTGGTTCCAGCAGCCAGGGACGCGATGTGATTTCAGGCAGCAGCCCCGGGCCGGGCAGGGATAACCTTGGAACAGGCAGGGCTGCACCTGGCAGCCAGCGGAATTCCCGAAGGGAGCTGCTACCCTTGGAGCTGGAGACAATTTATTCACCTCCCTCCGAGCCAGGGGGAAAGAGCTCCGGACTGCTGAAAACCCCATTTTGTCTCTGTATTGCAGAGGTTCCCAGCGGGGATGGGAGAGCTCTGTTCCCAGCAGGAAGGGTGGGCAGGGATTTTGGTTTTTTGGGATTTTGCAGTGGGCTCTGCACTGACAACAGAGGAGGTACAAATGGTCCAGGAGGAGCTGCCTCACCTCACCACGAGGGAAGGCTGAGCAGGAACGAGAGGAATTACAAGGGAATACCGTGTGCATCCAACAATTATTCCTGACAATTAGGAGTGAACTGTTAATTCATCATTAACAATGACGTGAGTCTCGATGCTGGTCAGGACACACCAATACAAGTGAGTACCAATGGCTTTTTAAAAGGTCTCCCCACCCCAAATTTGATGCTTGTACAAGAAAGAGATACTTCATCACCTAATGAGAACAGCAATGGTTTCTTGGGGGTTCATTCCAGGTTCAATTGAAACTCTTTGATATGGACAAAACTGGGGCTGCCACATCAGGACTGAGATCTTTAGGATCTTTACTGCTGGTTACTGACATGAAGCTGGCTAAAGAGAGACATTTTCACTGCTCAAAGTCCCAAACTGACCAAAATAAAAAAGGAAAAAAAGAAAAACCCCAAAATAAAACCAAGCAGCTTTGTAGGTAGAGTCTGTACATTTTAATAGGTTTTTTTTTTGTGTGTGTGGTTTCTTTTAAATTTCTCATGCTGTGACAGGGAAAAGGGCTGTTGTAAATGCACAAGCTCCTCCAACCCTGGCACATCTCCATGAACCTCGGGGCAGCTGTGGTTACATCCCTGGCCTTGTCACAGTGTATTTGAGGAATGTTTTCTCCTTGTTTTCCCCTCCTTGCCCTCTCCTCATCCCCTCAACTCAACCAGCCAAGCACCAACACCAAAAGCTTTTCACATCTACATTCTGCTGGCCACCAGCTCGTGGTGGAAAAGCCAAAGGCACCCAGAAACCTGTAAATAAATCAGTAAATAAGCAGTGGGTTCATTTCCCTGGCTGTGTTGATCCCTGCCATAGGCTCAGGGCTGGTTGGATACCACCTGTAATTACTCAGGACCAGTTTTCTGCCCATTTCTGCTGCTGTAGATCCAGACCAGCTCCTGGAGAGTCCAGAATTGACCAGAATCTAAACCCAGCCTGGCTCTGGCCTCTCACCTTTATCAAAAGCTATTTGCAAAGCTCAGAGTTTGAAAATACAATGGCAAGACCCTGGCCAGGGTGAGGACAGGGAGTTCTCCCCAACCAAACACCCACCAGCCCTCCCAGGCAGGGCCAGCTTCCACCTGGAGTGGCTGTGGGGACTCTGTGGAAATCAAAACCAACAATTTTGGGTGGTTTTTTTTTGATTTCCAACAAGCCAAAGACCCTGTGCTTTGCAGGACTGCCACTGTCCCCTTGTCTCAGCTGAAAAGCACAATCTTTAAATCTGAGGTTTTTTAGAGACCTCAGTTTAACAGAGATACAGAATCCCAGTTGGAGGAGGCCTCCCAGTACATCCAGCATGGAGCACTGGGATGTACTCCAATTGCTCCATGTCCTTCTGGCGGTACCCAGGAAGTGGACAGGGAATGCTGGGCTCTTTTCACCACGTTTTGGGTCCTCAGTGAATCCACAGAGGATCACTGGAATTCCCATTTTGCTTGCCAGAGATTCCCTCACCATGGGTGCCTCACCCACAAGTGATACCATGACATTTATGGGATCTGCTCCCTGTTTATGGCAACAGAACCTCATCACCAGGCCCTGCATTCCATCCTAAACCTGTCCCAAAGCCAGCCCCAAACACCAGGACATTCCCACTCTGCACACAACAACACTACCTCCATAGGGGATTTAAGGTTTTAAATTAATTTTTCTGGTGTTCAACATAGGGAGGCCCCAAAATCCATCATCCCCACTGATCTCCAACATTGCCACCCCAAACTTTTCCAGTGAAAGGTTTTCTCTGTGGAAAACAAAACCAAAGCAAAACCAAAGGTGCAGTAAAATGGTCAGAGGTTTCCACAAGGCAACACATGGCAGATGAACCTGGAGCTCTTTATCCTCTTCTTCACTTCTCCTCATTTCCCCTGTCCTTTCCTCTGATAAAACAGAAAACAAAACAAACAAACAAACAAAAACCCACAAAAACAAACCCAAACAAAAACCCCACAAAACAAACAAACCAAACAAACAAAACCCCACCAAAACCCAACACCTGGAACTTGCACTATTTTTGTTAATGGGAATGACTGCAAAAATGCCAATTTACCAAAATGGGGGTTTTTTTAGAGGAGATTTGAGGCTTTTTCTGAAACCTAACAAGTGTTCTTAACAACTTCCATGGGCAGCTTTAACATCTCAAAGAGAGAGGTGCTCGGCCATCACACAGAAAGAAATGAGGTTGTTATTTTACATAACTCTGGGCACACAACAGGCTGGTACCACATCCTGATACTGGCTGTGAGCTGGGCCAGTGCACTCAGGGACCAGAATTCAGAGTTTGCCTTTGCCAAAGTGGCTGAAAATGTGTTTGGGTGAGCACCCAGTGTCCCAGGGAGGACATCCCCAGCTGCTCTTAACTCGGCCTGGCAGGGGCTGTGTCCTCAGCTTTAGCTCCTCACATCCCAAATCTTTCCCCTCTTGCTGTGGAGAATGTTTTCACTGATCCTTATTTGACTTTGGCAAAGTTTATCAGTGCAACCCTCAAACTGAGACGCGTTTCACACAAGCAACTAAACTCTAAAAAGAACATTGTTAAAAATCAAGCTCTTCAGCAACAGGGAATTTATTGGAAAGCCAAGAAAATGCAACTTTTTTTTTTCCTGTCAAGGTTTCTCTAGAGCTGATTAGTTAAACTACCTTTCATCTAAAGATACAAAAGGAGTTGCCCAGAGAAACAAATCCTGACTTCTAGCTAGGGTGGTTGTATAAAAACATTTCAAATGTTCACAATGTTTCAAAAAGGGTTTAAGATATTGAGTTTTTACACTGAGGGACTGCAGGGACCTGGCCACGCTTAAGAAACCAAAATAAATAGAATGAGTAAAGTGTTTGTATAAATATTAATCTTTCTTATATATATATTTACTTTAAAACTTACATTGATTCCACATTGTGCCAACTGCCCATTCCCCAAGGTATTCACCAGAGAAAGGAAATGAAAAAAAACAACCCCAAACCCACAAAACATAGAAACCTCAAAGACTGGCCAGCTCTCACAGGTAGACAATAATTCCAAGCCCCAGGCACACGTGGGAGATTCAGAACTTTCTCATGTGCACTTAGCTCCGAGGAGCGAGAGATCCAGGGACAAAATCCACCTGGATCTGTCTGGATCCAGCCAGAAAGTGACTTTGTACCCTCTGCAACCACACAAAGCAAGAACATTTCTTCCACTATCACAGACTCACAAAACATTATGGGCTGGGAGGGACCTCAAAGCCCATCCAGTGTCATCCCTGCCATGGCAGGGACACCTCCCACTGTCCCAGGCTGCTCCAACCTGGCCTTGGGCACTGCCAGGGATCCAGGGGCAGCCACAGCTGCTCTGGGCACCCTAGGCCAGGGCTTGCCCACCCTGCCAGGGAACAATTCCTGCCCAATCTCCCATCCAGCCCTGCCCTCTGGCAGTGGGAGCCATTCCCTGTGTCCTGTCACTACACACCCTTGCCAAAGTCCCTCTCCAACACCACAACAATTTTTCTACAGCAAAGCAGAACATTTGGGTACCAGACTCATCTGCTCAAGCCTCCCACGCCAGGACCCCGGGCAGCATCTCCCGTGTGCCCTGAGCCAGCCCGGGTGTCCCAGCCCCGGCCCTGCCACCTCTCCGGGGCTTGCTGGGACTCTTCCTTGCTTTACCAGCGAATGCACGATTCCACCTCCCGGCCAAAAGAAAGCACAGGATAAAGGACACTTCATCATGGTCTCACTAACACCTCACAGCACATCACACAGCACGGGAATGTCGGGGCCTGGCGCTTCCCTAAGGAAGCAAAGTGGCAGCATCAGCAGTGACACGTGTGGTGACAGAGGCTCCCCTCTCGGGGGCTCCAGCAAGCCCGGACCCCTCTTTGGATGAAAATCCCACCCCATGTAAACAGCTCGTGTGGAAGGGGGGAGAGCAGCACCCACTGCCCCAGCTGGGCGAGGAGAGCCCTTCCTTGGCCCCCCCGATTTTGGAGCTGCCCTCACCACCCGCACACCGCCAGCCCCGCCCCAGTCACATTTTCGGTGGGGAGAGGGGGGGGAAAAGAGGGAACGGATTCCCTGGGTACCCCCATCCCTGCCACAGCCCTAAGAGCCACACCTGAAGTGTCTGTCACCCCCAGGCTCTCCGGCAAAGCACGGGGAGTGCCCGTGTCCCTCCCGCCGCCCCCCGGCCGAGCTCTCCTCCCCGCGGGGCTGAAGGCGGCCCCCCCGTTATTGCATAGCATCGCAGGCCCTGATTTCAGGGGTGGGCGCAGCCACCCCACGCGTGG
>WEIU01011702.1:204253-229809 GCA_013389925.1 Aegithalos caudatus | reverse complement strand
GGGCAGCCCTCGGCAGGGAAACGGCGCAGCCCGGAGCCTTCGCCCCGCGCGGGCTTCCCTTCAGCCAGCCAAAAGCTGGGATGAGGAGGATCCCTCTGGAATTGGAACCGGCCCAAGGACGCTGAGTGTGAGGGTCTGTCCCCTTCAGCGCGGTACCCACCCATCCCCAGAGCCTCCTCCCCGACTGTTTGGGAAAGGAACAGCCTGGAAAGGAACAAATCCCAAAGACACGATTATTTTTTCCAGCTATAAATGGCTCCGTGATTCATCTTGGGAGCAGGATCATCAAAGCAGGGATGCTCAGCTCCTGGATCCACAGGATTTCAGCTACACCTTCTCCCCTTTTCCCCACCGGTTTCATAACACTCCAGCTTCCCCCTTTCATCCCCCTCTCTCTCTTCCAGGCTGGAGCTTTGCGGTGCAGCCAGCTCAGCGCTGGGAAGGATTTCCAGCTCCCGATGCGCGGAGGTATTTAGGTGAACATCAGTGATTTTGGCTGAACCCAGCCGCCCCAATTTGGAGCATCTGTGTTCCTAATCAGGCCAAGCCCCATCTCTGGGGACTCGAGTCGTCATCTACCTGTGGCCGCCGGGCTCGTGACCGAGCGCCGTGAGCCGAGCGACAGCATCAGAAGGGGCGGAGGGAAGGAGCCAGGAGCTGAATGAATCCGCTCCCGCTCCCGGTAATTACGCACCGCCCGGGAAAGGGGAGGAGGCGAGGAGCTCAGCCTGGATCCCCCCGGCAGCGCTGCCGGAGAGGAGGATGCGGGAGAGGCGCTGCAGGGAGGGAGGGATGTGCCGGCCGTGCCTGGTGGTCCGTGGGCTCGGAGCACGCCCGGGGCTGGGCGGGGATGTCGCTGCTGTCCCCAGCCCCAGGTGCGGCCGGCAGCGAGGGTGGGCACCCACGGTGACCCGGTCTGGCTCCGGTCACCTGGAGCTGCCCCTTGCAGCCACACGAATGCTCCCAGCTGATCACAAAGCTCGCGGGCTCGCTGGAGATGCCTCGTCCCTCCCGGTCCATCCAGCATCCCACCTTCCTGCACTGTCCCTGCAGAGACCCCCAAACACCCAGTGGCACTCCCACAGCAGCCCCTTCCTTCCCACCTACAGTTCCTCCCCTCGACGTCCCACCACAAGTTTGCCAGGATCCCAGGACGTTTTTCCTGTGTCCTACAGAAATGCCAGTCCCTGGGAGATGTTCTTCCCCTCGGCTCCAGCAGTGCCCCCTCTCCATACACACATCCCAGTGGATTTCAGCCAGTGATGGGAGCTGCTTCTCCTCCTGTCCAGGGAAGAGCAGCCCCATGTCCCCAATCAGGTTCCCCAAAAATCAAATTTTCTGGTGTTTCACCTATGCAAGGAAGTGCACTGGATTGGCAAAGCACTGGCTGGGGTACCCCAAGGACGCTGAGATTTTCTGGTGACAAAAATTGACACCATCTGCCCCCTTTTAAACCAGGGCTTGCTGTCCCCAGAGCAGCCCTGTGCCCATGAGAGGATGAGCCACTGCACACCTGGTTTTCAGTGCTTGAGAATCTACTTTATGAGGTTGTATTCAATGTCCTGAGCTCCTTGAGTAGCTGCAAGACCATTCTGGCAATATTCATACATTAGATACACTTTATCTGTATTTAAATTCCAGATAGACAGGAGCAAAGATCGAAGCTAAGCAAAGAGACAAGGCTGACTGTAATCACAGAGCAAGAGGCCACCAGCCTCACCTGGGAATGCTGATCAGCATGGAAAACCTCTCCCACTTTCATTCCTCATCTTCCTCCTTGGATTTTGGCCCTTGGGAAAAAACTCAGTGCTGAACAAGGCAGGTTTTTGTGTGGCACTGCCCTGTGGTGATGCTGGGTGCTCCCAGCACAGAGCAAGGCTTCACCTGGGGCTCATCCTGCCTTGGATTTTGTGCTTTTTTGGTTAAAACGAGTGGGAGCAAGTTAAAAGCAGGGTGGCAATCACCAATGATGTGGCTGTCCCAGGCCCAGCCCACTGGGAACCAAAGCTGGAACACAGGGTGCTGTTTAAGGCCACACTGGTGACACAGAAGAATAACCACAATTCCAATTCTCCATCATTTTTTACCTCCACAAGTATTAAAATCGGCTTTACATCTTTCCTTTTGGGAAAACGTCATCACCCTCCAGCATCCCATCAGCTTTTCCCACCCTGGCTCTCACTCCTGTGGGAGCATCCTGTGGCTGAGCTGACAAATCCATGAGCTCAGTGCCTTGTGACCCCCGAGCCAGGCTCCAAGCGCTGCTGGAACATTCCCCCACATTCCATTTATCCCTTCCGCAGCGAGCGGATCCAGCCTCATCCCAGCACCTCCGTTGTTCCCTGTTACTCCAACGGCGCTTGAGGAGCTCTAAGAAGGAAAAGCACGGCTATAATTAGCAGTGCTGACTAATCAGGGTGGCAAACGAGCTCCTGGAGCCCGCCAGCCTCCCCAAAACAGGGCCGTGGGGGAGCGTGTGAAGCAGCCCTACATTCAAAGGCTTTGCATAATTCCTGGTGGAAATGAGGCCATTTTCTCCCTGCTGCCACTGGAGAGATGGGAATTCTCCCAGTGCTGCTCCTTCTGCAGCATCCCAGCCTGCTGGGAAGAGCCATGGTGGGTGAGGGTGGGTGAGGTGCTGATGCCAAAGCCGGGCACTGGAGGAGCTGGAGGGTGGCAGGCAGGAGTGTGGCTGATAAAATCATCCACTCTGTGGAAAAAGAGCTGATTTGCCTGAAAAGCCTCTCTCCAGCTAGCTGGAATGAGCCCCTGGAGCCTCTCTCCAGGTAGCTGGAATTGGCCCCCTCCAGGTCCTGGCTTGCAGGGTGACCTCTGCCTCCCCCTGCAGCAGCACTGCTGCAATCCTGATTTACTCTCGGAGAGCCACGGCTGATCTTTGGCTCTTCCAGCCCCAGGGAACACCTTCCTGCCCCCAGGTGAGCTCCCTGGGGTTGTCCAGCCTGGGGACAGTGGGGACACCGTGTGTCACTGCCCTGTTGCTGTTCCACGTGCAGGGAACATTCCCCATGAGGGGACAGTGCCTGGCTGTGCCAGGAGGGCAGGAGCCATCCCAGGGCTCCCCCCAGTTCCTCCTCCTGATTCCCACCAAACAGGCCAAGCCAGGAGAAGGATTTTTGCTCCTTCCATCAGTGATATCATCCCCACACTTGGTTTTGCTCCAAGTCCTTTCCTGAGCCAGAGGGACACATTTTGGAGCACCTTTGCTGGCACACACTGTGCCACCATATGTCACTGAGCAGGGCTTCTGGGAAAAGGGTTTGGTTGTTTGTTTTTTTCCCCAAATAAAGGGTTTTGCACTGCTTTACTCCTTCTCCCAAGCTGTATGTGCTGATCTGGCTGGGTGCCTCATCAGGAGTGACTGTGTTTCCCTAAAGTGTCATTCAGCCATAGGGAACACCAGGAGCATGCAGAATTTGAGGCAAAATATTCTGGCATATGAGTGTGATAATTAATAATTAACAATAACCCAATTTATGTGACATGGCACAGAGGTAAGGAAGGTTTTCTAGAGGTTTGGATGGGGAAAAAATAGGAAAAATCCTTTTAAAAAATAGAAAATCAGGAGGTTTTTTGCATCCAAGTGCTGGGCAGCTGTCCCTCCCTGCTGTGCCCCTTCCACCTGCTGCCACCAACGTGAGTTTTCCAAACCCAGGCTTGGAGGGAGCTGCTCCAAACCCTGGAGGCAGAGCAGAGAAGCAGCTCTGAGCACCAGGATGGGCCTGGGTCTGTGTGGAAAAGCTCTGAGCTGAGCACCCACAGGAACCCCCAGGCACTGAGGGCTGGCAGGGATGGATTTGCTGCTCCATCCAACCCCTGAGGATCCCTTCTGGGGGATTGGCAGGGGGGAACATGAGGCAGCCACAGGGAAAGCCCCCTGTGGGGCTTTCCCTGCACCCCCCCAGCTCCTTTCCCCTGGGCAGGAAGGATGTTGGCTCCCAGAAATTCCAGGGAACGAATTCCCAGCTTTGAAGGGGAGCACAAGGCAGCTCTGCACACTGCTCCTCTCTATTTATTGATTTTTAGCTCTGGCTTCTTCACTGCATGGCACAGAGGGGCACAGAAAAGCTTGTGTGAGCCAAAAAAAACCAAACCAATAAATAAATCCTGAGGACAGTGATGATGGAGAGCCCAGAATGCTGCCCTCCAGTAATGGAACTTTGGTCCCAGACCCCATAAGTCACACTGCAGGGAGGGTGGCAGCACCAGCACAGATCCTGTCATGAGCTTGCACAAACCCCCACAATTTTGGCCAAAGTGCTAGGAAATGGGAAAACTGGGAAACTGAGGCTGAGAAAAGATGGTGTACTTGCTTCTGGAAGTCAGTGGGCAAGAACAGTCTGAACCCTAATATCAGGATCCATACTCCTCCCTGGACACACTGAAAGACAGGAGACAAGGGCAAGCTTAGAGCCCATTCTGCAAAATATCCTCATGAAGCTGAAAGGGGCAGGAAGGACCCGGGCAGCAGAGCCTGAGAGCTGAACAAGAAACACCCACAGCTGGAGGGGGAGAAATCCTGCAGCCTGCAAAGCAAGCAGGAGCTTTGCCAGGAGATCCTTTAAACAGGATCCTGTGTGGGGTCACAGCACTGGGCTCCCCTCCTGGGCACAGGCACATTCCTGGGAATCAGTCTGGGGAACCACAGAGCCCTGGTCACTAGGAGGGGTTAGGACATCACCCAGAAAAGGTCACAGCTGCTTGCTGGCAGTGAAATAATTGGTATAAAGCAAGTGCTTGTATTGGAAAAAAAAAATCTGTTTACTCAAAGAGAGCCATGAGCGGGGCTTGCCAGCAACGTGGTCACATCCCAGCCCTCAGCCTGAGCCATGCCCACCTGGATTTTGGGGGAGTGGAAGTATTGTTCCCTCTCTGGGCATTGCAATATCTCCTTCAGCACCACTGTCCAGAGCCATTTCCAGGAGTGTGAACACCCAGCTGGAGTGGAGAGCTGCTGAACATCCTGGGAATCTGCCTCCTGGCTGGGGGTTAAAGCAGGAGGGTTCTCTGATCCCACAGGAATTCCCTCTGGCCTGGGGTTTCCCCCCAGAGCTGTGCTGGGCTCTCCCCTGGTGATGCTGGAGGTGGCCTGGTTCACAAACGTCCCCAGGGATGAACTCATGGCAAAAAGGCACTTGGAGGAGGGAATGGGAAGAGCAGCAACAGGGAAACCCCCAAACTCTTTGAAACTGCCAAATTTGGAGGGTTTGGGGAAGATGAAGGCAGCAGGATGGATGGGGAGAATGAGACCCAGAACCGCACCTTTCCACCCAGTTTTGAGATGTTTCCCTGGGGGGTTTCTGATTAATTTTTTTCCTCCTGAAAGGTCAGGTCTCTTGTCAGAGCTGGAAGTCACAAGCACCACCCCTGATTTGAGTGTAATCGTGTTTGATGAGTCACTTGTTTAACAGGAAGAGCTGCTGGTTGCTATAGGGATGGTAGCAGAGGGGAGAGGATCCCTCCCTTACCCTGATCAAACAGAAAACGCAGCAATTCCAGACCAAACCTCCCCTTTGCTGTAACTTTTTGAGCCAGTTTGGCATCCCAGCTGCAGGGATGGCCAGGCAGGTCCTCAAGCACGGCACATCCCGGAGTCTGGGGACATCACAGGGCTGGGAAAGGACCGGGAGGGGTCTGGATGAGCGCTGGGATTGGGCACAGGGCGGGTGGGGAGCTCCAGGGGCCTTGGGGTGACAGAAGGAGACCCTGCTGAGCTCCCCATCCCTCCTCAAGGTTTTTCCCTCTATCCCAGAGAATCCCGGCGCTCCCGGGAGTGCCTGGCCCCTCTGCAGTGGAGGGGAAAGGTGAGATCCAGCCGGGCTGGGGAGCTGGGGCAGGCGTCACCTTTGGAGATGAGGCCACCGAGGACACTCGCCAATGTCACCGTGACCCATCTCCTCCCGGCTCGGTGGCTGCCAGCCTTTATCCCCCGGGATTTCAGCAGCCAGGCTCCCTCCAGGGCTCCCCTGGCACTCCCTGCACCCTCCTTTCCCCTTCACCTCTCCCGGACCAGGCTCGGGGATTTATTCCTGGATTCAGACCCAGGAGGCTCCCGGTCACTTTTACATGGAGGTGGTGAGGGAATTCTGCCAGGTCCATCCCTGCAGAGCCCCAGCTCGGCAGAGATGCTGCTCTCCCCCGGGCCCCCCCAGCTCCTCATTAGGGAACCGCTAATTACCTCGCCATCGCTCCTTGACACGGGCTCAGTTTAGCTCCTGACAGGGATGCAGTTTGCCCACTCCCACTTTTTCCTGTGGATCAGGAGAATTTGGTGCCTCTTTAGCGAGGAAGAAACCTCCAGCCTTCAGCTGTGCTCAGCAGGAGCGTTTGTATTCCATCCCTCTTGCCTGAGGGGCTTTAAGAGATCCTTACTGCGCTCCCAGCAGCTCTGGGTTTCAGGGAGGAACATCATCTCCCGTCCACAAATCCACTGGGAAAAGAAAAGGTGGGAAAAATAAGAAGATGACACTGGGAGAGCCCCATTTCTCTGTGGGTTTGGGCGCTCTGGTGCCACCGTGGCACTGCCAGCCCTGGGGAAGGCTCTGTCCCCCCATCTCCGATGTCTCCGAGCCAACACGGCCCCACCCAACCCAACCCGGCAAATTCCCCAAGCATTTGGGAGTTCCTCGGGCTGGCAACACCACGCCCATGGAGGGGGGACTGCTGGAATTCCCTCTGCTCCATGAATCCCTTAGCGGGGTGTCAGTCCCCAAATCCTGCCCTGCTGGGTGCCTGAGTTCCCCAAATTCTGCCCTGCTGGGTCCTTGCATCCCAAATCCTGCCCTGCTGGGTCCCTGCATCCCAAATCCTGCCCTGCTGGGTCCCTGCATCCCAAATCCTGCCCTGTTGGGTCCTTGCATCCCAAATCCTGCCCTGGTGGGTCTCTTCCCCTCAAACCCACCTTGCTGAGTGCCATCCCCCAGACCTCAGCGAGTCCCTGACCCTCAAACCCTGCCCTGCTCTCTCCCTGCACCCCAAGGTGCAAAACCCCAACCCTGGGGAAGGGAGAGATTCCCCACGGCACCCAACTAAATCCTTACAGCTCTGTGATTAATTAAATCCCACGGAAATCGGGATAGTCTGAGGCCAGGTGGCTCTTTCAACGAGGGGAAAAAATCTCTTTTTTCCCCATCAGGTGTTTCTGGAGGCTCACAGGAGGTTCTGTAAATGGCTCAGCACCAGGGGCAGCTCCCGGGGTGGCTCCGCGCTCGGATTCACGCCGGGACACCGCGGGTGAGAGCACGGCTATTTTTAGCTGCTTTTTAAGGAAACAAAACCCCATCCAGGAAAAAACATCGCGGGGATATTGGGAAAAATCAACCGAGCCCGAATTCCCCGTCCTTTGTGCTGGTTGGAGCATCCTTGGATCCTCCTGTGCTGGGGGACCCGACCCTCAGCCCTGCCTCACTGCGGATTTAGGGAAATAAAAGGGATTTCACCCCAAGGCACGGGGTGCTGGCATTTCCTGACTCTGTTAAACTGGGAATGGGGAGATCAGAGCATCCTCCCGGCTCACAGCTGGGTGCTGTGGCATTAATTAGTGCCTCAGCTCAATTAGAGGGTGGGGAAGGGGAGGGGAGCGAAGGCAGCGGGGTTGGTTTGCAGAGCACCCAGGGCAGGTGGGGTCACGGCTGTCCCCGAGTCCCCAAAACACCCGACATCCCGGCCTGGCCTCGGGGCTGGTTTGGGTTTGGGGCATCCCAGGGACTGGGCTCCATCCCTCTGGGGCGATTTTGGGTTTGGGGCATCCCAGGGACTGGGCTCCATCCCTCGGGGCTGGTTTGGGTTTGGGGCATCCCCAGGGACTGGACTCCATCCCTCGGGGCTGGTTTGGGTTTGGGGCATCCCCAGGGACTGGGCTCCATCCCTCTGGGGCGATTTTGGGTTTGGGGCATCCCCAGGGACTGGGCTCCATCCCTCGGGGCTGGTTTGGGTTTGGGGCATCCCCAGGGACTGGACTCCATCCCTGTGCCCCAGCAGAAGCTCCCCAAGCTGTCCCTGTGAGCACCTTCCTCCCTGTCACTGCACTTGGACCCGGCAAATCCAGGGAGGGGGGATTTTCCCCTCTAATTACAGCATTTTCAAAACCTTTCACGGTGTCCCAGAGCAGCACAGGGAGTGTGGCACCCGCGATGGGCGCTGCTGCCCAGCCGGGAGGGGCTGCCAGGAGAAATGACCCCAAATCGGGGTCTTTGGGCTACCACGGCTGCCCTGGCAAGAGGAAAAACCCTGGTGGGGAGCAGGGCTGTGTCTGGGTAGGAAAATCTGCTCAGCAGGGTAAATAAAAGGGAGTTAATGCACAACAGGAGCAGCTGGAAAACTCCAGCCCATCCCTGCATCCACTGCCCGGCTCTGCAGGGCTTTTGAGACAGCCCAAGTCGTGCTGGAGTGAGGGAAACGGGAAAAAGGAGCAGCCCGGCTTGTCCCAGCTCCTGAGGGAGAGGAGATGCCCCTGATGGTGCAGCTCTGGCTGCCAAGGGAAGAGCAGCAGCTGGAATCCACGCACGAGGGGAAGGGAGAGCTCCCTGAGCACCTCCCAGCAGCCTTGGAGGGAAATCAGGGGGGAATGGAGGGGGTGAAACCCAAAGCCAGGTGACTCCTCAGCTGTGGAGCGGGGATATTGGGACTTGGAGCGGAGGGAAAGGTGTCCCTGTCCCCGGTATGATCTTTAAGGTCCCTTCCAAAGCATTCCCTGACGATTCTCTGGTGATAATCAGTGCCGAGATGGAGGAGGGGGCTGTGGGTCCGGGGTTTTGGAGCATCCCAGCCGCTCCCAGGCTCCCTCCTGGAGCAGCCGGGTCCCTCCCAGCATATTCCCCGGCCCTGTTACTTTGTTCAGCGCTGAGATGAAATTCGTGCCGCTTCTCCAGCAGCTGTCACTCAGCATCCCCGCAGCGTTCGCTTTTCTCGGGAATATGACTAACAGGAAAACCATTAAACACCCGGGGAAGGTGCAGGGAAGAGCGAATATATTCTTTCCTCTCCGGGACGGAGAAAAAAAGCCAAAATTAAACCCCTCCAGGAGCCACTTTGCAGCCTCAGGGAGCAGAAGACACTTGCCAGAGCTGAGGAGGGATGAGGGAGCCACCTCCCAGTCCGCCACTGGATACTGGGAGCCGGGAGATGGGATCACCAAGATCCCGGAGCCACGGCTGGGGTGAGACCACACAAAAAATCCATCCCCAAGCTCTTGTTTTTCCCTTCCCGTTCCCCCACTTCCCTCCCTGTGCCCCCAGTTTGGGTTTGTCACCTCCCCAGGGATGGAGCTCCGCATCCCCTGCCCGATTCCTCCCGCACCCCGTTCCTCCCCCGCCTTATCTCGGAGCCTTTGTTGCAGATATTTTTAGGAGATAACGCGGCTGCCAGCTCTCCTGGGAATCCTTCTGTCCCCGAGTCAGTGCTCTCGGGGCGCTTGGCTCAAACTGGGGTGGAAACAGAGCAGAGAAATTGGGTTTTCCCAAATCCTGCAACCTCCTCCCAGCAGGGGAGGAACGGGAAGCTTTAATAGAACCAAAGCTTGGCTTTTCTGCTGGATCTGAAGTTCAAGAAATTCCATTTAAACCTGGGTTTAGGTTCAGTTTTACACCATCCATGAGAAACCAGGAAAAAAAAAAGTGTAAAATCTCAATTTTTTCACTTTACTACTCCCTAGGGGTGAATTAATAAAAATAATTCCATTTTGTTCTGTCTGTTGGCTTCAGACATCCCTAAATGCCCTTTCCTGACCCTCACCAAGCCACATTTGTCCCCACATCTCAGGGGACAGGAGGCTCTGGAAGGAGATGAGCACCCTCAGCACCCCGGAGGTGTTGGGGCTGCCCCTCCATCCCCAGCAGCAGCAGCTCCCAGCTCTGCTTTGGCTCTTTGGTGCTGAAATGATGGCAGAGAATTCTGAAGGAATAAACTGGATTTTTTCCAGACTCGTGGCCTTTTGCTTGGAGAAATATTGTGACTCAAAATCTGAAAATGAACAGTTTAATGTTAAAAAAAAAAAAAAAAAAAAAAAAGAAAAAAAAAAAAGTAAAATGATAAAAAGGAGGACTCAGGGAGGATGGCCAAGAATAACCCTTCTCCCTGATCACCTCCACATGTAATTCCCTGGGAATTTGCTGAGGAGGAGCTGAGGGTGGGAGCAAAGGGACCTGGAGCAGTTTCCAAATGGAGCAAAATACTGAAATATTTTCCTTCAGCTGGTCCAGGTGATGGGAAAGGGAGGATTTTTACAGGTGTGGGTTGGACCTACACAGGTTTCACCACCCAGGGATTCTCTGGGATGGAACTTCCCACCTGCCACAGTCCCCAGGACCTGCAAGGACCCTGCTGTGCAGCTCCCCAGACACCCAGGGAATTTCAAATCCCCCAAAAGCACCACCAGAGCCAACCTGTGGGGGATGAAAAGGAATCGAGGGAGGTCTCAGCAGCTCTGAGTTGTCATCAATGTGAGATTCCTGGCTAAACGTTTTCCTGCTGGCTCTGAGTGGGCTTTATCCCACAAAGATCTCCAAGATACCAACCCTGTGGTCCCAAGTGCCTCTGGACACAGCTGGGCCTGACAGATGGGATTTCCCTTCCTTTGGGGCATCCCCTCCCCTCCCATCCCATCCCATCCCATCCCATCCCATCCCATCCCATCCCATCCCATCCCATCCCATCCCATCCCATCCCATCCCATCCCATCCCATCCCATCCCATCATCATCCACAGCACTTCCCTGCTTTCTGCCTGGCAATGATTTGCTGGAGTAGCTGTGGCTGCTCCTCAGAGAAGAAAACAAAAGCACTTAATCGAGTGCTAATTAGGGCACTTAATCACTACCAAACTCTGTTCCTGCTGAACTCCACCCGCGATTCCATGGACACAAACTTCGGCTGCATTTGGCCTCAGCCTCCCATGGGCTGTGGCAGCAGCAGCAGCCCCAGGTGCAGGCCAGCTCTTGATGGCTTGCCCCTTCTAATTCCAGGCCTTAAATCCAAGTAAATGTCTCCTTTCTACATCAAAATTCCTCACACAACACGTTCTGCTAAAGCAGCTCGCTCCAGTTAAAAACCACCTGGAAAACAAAATGAACCGGGGTAGATCTGGGATGTTCCCTTCTCCAAACACAGCTCCCAAACCCCATCCTCCCCTTCTGCCCTTCCTTCACACTGCCTGGCACTTGGAAATCACCAGGGAAGACCCAGCTGGGACTATCTCAATGTTTTTAATTGATTTTACACAAGCTGAAGTGCTGCAGCCACTGCAGTGTTTTGTATTTGTGTTTGTTATTTGTATTTAGGAGCTTTTAAAACAACTGACAACCACTAAATGCACTCATTATTAGCAACTCAAATATTTAACAGGCTGCTGCTGCTGCTGTGTAATTAATTTATCCTTCCCTTCCCAGCTTTCTTCTCCTGCGGGTGCAGAAACATCCCCCACACTCCAGCAGATCCAAACAAGCAGCAAGGGAGGGAAGGGATTGGAAGGGACCTTAAGGATCATCCCAATCCCCCCAGCCATGGCAGGGACACCTCCCACTGTCCCAGGCTGCTCCAGCCTGGCCTTGGGCACTGCCAGGGATCCAGGGGCAGCCACAGCTGCTCTGGGCACCCTGTGAGGGAGGAATTCCCACCCCAAATCCCACCTAATCTGCTCCAGTGTCACTTTGAGGCCATTAATTCTGACACAAACCGTGTAAAGATCAAAGCCCTTCCCTTTGCAGCTTTGCAGCACAGAAGGACAGGGTGACCCTGGCAGCTGCCCACTGCCACTGCTGCATTTCCAACCTTCCTNGCAGGAGCAGGAGGGAAGCAGAGCAGCAGCAGCCCTGAGGTTAATTATTAGTTAATATATTTAATATATTTATATTAATATTTAATATAATATTAACTAAATATTAGTTACTAATTAGTGCAGCCAGAGCAAACACCAGCAGGACTTCACATGTTGGGGATTAATTACCTTTGAGGGATTGTTTCCTTTTGTTAAATGCCGAAGGTCTGACTTATCCCAGGGGCCTTTGTCAGTCCATTTTCCTCCTTGTACCAATCAGATGGGATTTATTTTAAATGCCTCCTAACCCGAGCTGGCACGGGGTTCAGGAACTCCTGCAGGTGAGCAGCACAAGCTGAGCACCCCCAGCAGGTCAGAAAGCAGCTCTGTGCTGCAGAGCTCCCCACAAATGCTGCAGGAGCTGTGGGATTTGAAGGAAAAACATTATTTCATAGAGAAATAATAACCATGGGCTGCTCTCCACCCTGGCTCCAGCAGAGGTTCTGGAGGAGAGCTGCAGTGACCAGCCCAGCTCCCACACCCCAGCATCAGCCCTGCCCTAGTGGCACTCAAAGCTCAAACCACTTTGCTTTAACCATTCTGAATTTGGTTGTTTTCCCCCAATTTCTAGGAAATGCTCTTCCTGCAAGCCCAACTCACATTCAGCAGAGTTAATATTAGCTCAATTTATTTATTTCTTGCTAAGGTGTGACCCAGCAGGACAAGGAGCAGACAGCATTTGTGATTTACAGAGCAGCTGCCATCCTCCAAGCTCCCTTGCTCCTACTGCACTGGATTCCCATAAATTCCTACTCAGGGGAGCACAACTGATCCCATTTTCCCTGTGCAAAGGTGAACTGCAGTGAACCACAGAGAAATGAAAACCTGTCTTGCAATGAACCTCAGCAGCTCCAAGCACAGGCTGCTGCTTTTGCTTTTAAATGTCTCTGCTCCAGATCAGTCAGATGATATTTGCAACAAAGTCTGGGAGTCCAACACAGGGGAAGAGGGAGAAGAAATCCCAGGGAGAGGCAGCAGCAGAGCTGCAGGGGTGAGGGAGGAACAGAGGCCCTGGGGAACCTCTCCCTGCTGCACCAGCACTGCAGTTACCATCTCTGACTCTCAATTATTGAGTTCTCCTGCTCTGACCCATTTCTGCACAGGTTGTAGGGATGCAGACACAGCAGGGTCAGGATCCTCAGCCAGGCAGCAGGGTGGGAGAGGTGCAGGAGGGAAATTCAAGGAGAAGCCTCTGGGCACTGTGGGTTTGATCATAATGACCTTTATTGGAGACAGGTGGGGTCATTTATTATACAGAAGTAACATCACACCATTCTCTTCCCATTTAATTCCTTTTAGTCTCCTTATAAATCTGTAGCAAAAGTGCACTTTGAACAGTTTTTAATCTATAGTATATATCTTTCAATATTATCTCTCAGTCAGGTATTTTATCTGTAAAAAGGTATCACCAGATATACAAAATACATGTCTAGTGTACTACATTACTTTTTGTATTTACTGTTTAGATTATTTTTAACTCAGTGCTCTTTTTTTTTTTCATTTTTTGCAAGACTCAGTGATGACAGTCTTCTGGTGGCATCACCAGGAGAGGACTCACAGCTTGTGTGTGGAGAAGGGGAGAAGACTCTTAGCCAGAACAATTGTCACACAACAGGAACAAGATGAACAAGAACATTTGCTGCTGTTGAATGTGTCTCTTAAAATGACAGTACTCTGTATAATAAAAAAGAATTAAAAAACCTAATGTCCATATTTTATCTTCTGGAAGAGATGTGCCAGGAGAATGGAAGCTGCACCCACAGCTGGAATACAATGGCAATGGTTCATTTGCATTTTGAAGGCAGGAGTTAATTGCTAAACATCACCTTCGTGGTCATGAGAGGAAGGAACAGACACAGGCAGCACGAGGAACTGGGGAATGCTGCTTTCCTGAGGACAGTGTTTTGGTAAAACATTGAATATCCTGCACAAGCCACAGAATTGCATAAGTTAAAGATCCTCAAGAACAACAAGCACTGGGGACAGATGAGGGCTGTGCTGGGGACAGCCACACTGAGGACACACAGCTCAGGGACCCAGCAGAACACTCATTCCCACTGGGAGGCTGCAGCCAGCTGGGACAGCCTTTGGCACAGCCACAGGCCTTCCCCAAAAGAAACCTGCACAAGGTTTTCTGAGATTGCTCACCAGCTTCCTTAGTCTTTTCTTCCTAGTTATCCTTGAGATTAGAATATACACACACACAATGGATAATTGCTTCATTTCAGTCTTCAACAGACCAACAATTTCCCCTGGGAAGCAAGGCCTAGAGAGGTAAAACAATCAGAAGCATTTTAGGGGGTGTTATGATCCCCAGATGGAAACAAACACCACCACCACTGACTGCAACACCGAGCAGGTAATGCCTGCTGGGGTGGTTGGTTTTCCTCCTCACTGTTCATTACCCTGAAGACTCAGAACTCCTGGATTAGTTCCCTAAAGACCCCTTCCCTTGGTTAACCCTTCCCAATTAGTGCTGTTTCTGTGGATTAGCATAGATTCAAAACACAACTTGCATCAGTTTGCTCGGAACTGAGTGAAATGTGGAACAGATCCTGCTTCAGAATGAGGGCACTTTTGGTTTATGCAACAGCTCCAAGAAAGGCTGGAATTCCCAACTTTTCTACAGCAGAGGTGGTCTTTGACAGGTCAGGGCTGCTCTGCTCCCCTGGAACCTGCAGCAACGGGGCCTGGAGGCAAAACTGCTGCTTCCAAAGGGAATTGCAGAGCAGGAGAGGCTGGATGTGGAGACAGTTCTCTGCTTCTGCAGGAGAAACAGAACAGCACAAAGAGAGTACAAAAAGAAGCAGTGCTGTTAGTGTTCTCTAAACCCAAGAGAATGCAGAATGGGGAGGTTTACAATGCTGCAGAGAGAGGGGTTTGTCTGCTTTTTCTTTATAAAAATGACAGACTTGACATTTCCAATATGTCTTAGCTTTGTACTGCTTCTCAAGTCTGAGTCACCAAAAATATCCAGCAACCAGCTGCTGCTCATATCCTAAAATATGCCTTCAGCTGACACTGAATATCGAAATCGTTCTGCTAAAATACAGAAAAACGATGGCAGAAACCAAGGTACAGCCTCAGGCCAAGTTTAAATGGTAAAAATCCTACAATGCTACTTGGAAATCTCTCCTCGAGTTCATGAACAAAATAAGCAGCCGGGTTTCAAGTAGAGGTAACACAGATTTTGGAAGATAGCACTTAAAAAAAAGATAAAAATAAAAAAGCCCAGAAAGAAAACTGGAACAAAAGCTCTTCTTGTTAGGGCAGTTCAGCACTAATCCTCCAAAAAGGGGCAGGAGGGAGCTCTCCCTTCTCCCTGGATCTGTCCTGGTCCTACAGCAACAGCGAGGAACTGCTCTGCTGGCACAAACGTGTTCCACTGGGGCAAAGCTTGATCCCTTTTTCCTTGTGTCCATGCTTCGTGGCTCTTGGCTCAGTCCCTGGACTGGTAGAAGAGGATATATCCAGATTCAGAGTTTTTGGAAATGTCTGATGTTAACCCATAGAATTCTTCGATGGCCTGGGCGTCAATTTTCTGAAAATGAATGGAAGTTTTAATTAGCTTCAATCACAGCACCACCCTAAAAGCCTTTCCCCAGATAAACCAGCATTCCCAGTCCTTGGAGGTGATCTGGAAAGCCAGGCAGTGACACTTCAACATCATTCAATCCAACAAAACATTTCTTCCCACTTAATAACTCACTGGCTTTTGAAAAATCAGGATGAATTAATGAACTTCTCAGAAGGGGTGCAGTGCTAAGCTGGACTGCAACACAACTGATCCATGGAAATGTATCCTTAAAGGACTACAATGGCATTTTTATATTTGCTTTTCTCACACTGGTGGTACCTTGCCTGAGTATTTTATAATTCAATTATTTTATACTTAAAAAACCACAAAACTAATCAGGCAAGATGGTTTTTGTACAGCTGCAAATACACATTGTGTAGATTGGAAATTCAGCTAAGTAACTCCAGACTTCAAAGTCATTGTGAACCTTTTAAGGAGAAAATTCTTGCAAGTGCTTCAGGAGTTCTGTTGAGTCTCATCTAATTCTGATCTTAGGTCATAAGAGAGCTTTCCTACCAGGCAAAGCCTTCTGGAATATTATCACAAGGTTTGTGTCTTAAGAAAAATTATGATTTGCTGTACTAATAGAATTAAAATCTGCTTATATTTCGTTTTGTGGCCTATGTGCAGAAAAGCTGCTTTGCTCTCACACTCCAAGCAGCAACTGCAGGGAATTTTAAAGGGTTTTTAAAGATGCAGGTCCCACATGTCCTGATCCAGGTCCTGAGCCCAACTGGTTCCCATCACTGATTGGATCCTGGAGCCCAGAGACTGCAACAAAACATTCCCAGGCACCAGTGCTGCTCAGCATCCCACTGGGATGGAGTTTTTAACACCTTTAGGACTCTGGAGCCACAGAAATGAGAGGCTGAGGAGGAGATGAGCCTCAAATTTCCTTTTATTCCCAAAGAATGAAGTTGAGGAAATAAATAAATGTTCCAAACACAAAAAGCCCTGGGTTGAACACCTGCTCTGCTCAGGAGGAGCAGAGACCAACCTGGGATTACACCTCAAAAACAAAGGACCCTGCTCTGCCTCCAGCAGGAGCCTCCTCAGCTGCAGAACCCATTTGGGGAATGTGAAATCTCTGCTCCCTGAGCAGATTTTGGCATCACCACAAGCTCAGCAGCACTGGCTGCTCCATGTGGCACTGCCAAACAGCAGAGATTTGGGAGCAGCCTTTTCCCAGCTTCTTCCCAGCACAAGAAAAAACACAGAGGAGTTTGCAGAAGATGCATCAACTGCAGAAATTTTCTCTTGAAGAGTTTTGTTGAACATCTTCTCTTAAAAAAATAGAGGGGGGGGGGAAAAAACCACCCAAACAGATATTTTGTCTTTTCTCCATTCAAGGAGTGAGGGGAAGCTGAAATCCTCTGCTGAGGCTGGTGCATTTTCACACCATTTATTAACATAACGTTACTACAGGCTGTTAGAGGCACATTTTAACAGAAATATAGTGAAAGAACACTCCCCAGCTCCTGCAATATATTTAGCAGACAAGTCAAACATGTTTTATTTTAAGTGCCAACTGACTTGCCATGCAATCAAGCCTATTTCCACTACTCATTCTGAATGCAACTCAAACATTTGATCCATATTAATTCATGCCTCAGATATTTTTAGTTTCAGCACAGCAGATCTGACTTCCTTTAATTTCACTATCCACAGAAAACAGAGTGGAAGTGAAAGGGGATTATATAGATTCTATTCTTCCCATTCTTATTGAGCAGATACAGTTTAAGCCAGTGGATGATTGTTACCCTAAAGTCACAGCTTTCAGGATGCTGCAGCCTCACCTGGCATTAAAAATGATGTTTCTTATGAACTGAGATTAAACCTCCTTTGCTCATTTCCAGACATCTGCTCTGGCTGTCCAAACCAAATCCAATTCTGGACTCCCTTTGCCAGCATTCAAATCTCAGGTATTTTTAAGCCTCCCCTCAGTGTGGAGAGCTCCAGGGATGGATGTTCCCAGGTGAACACTGGCACTGGGATGCACCCCCTGGCTGCTCTGGTGGCAAATGTCAAATTCAGACCAGCCCCAGATCTCAAATTCAAACCAGGCTCAGGTCTCACAACCCATTTTGCTTGGCTCAGGATCCCCCTGGGCTGATTTTCCCCCTGGATTTGCTGCTTTCCCCCATATGCTGCAGGATGTTTGGGGATCATCATCCTCCAATTTAATTGAGAGTTGGCCCTCCAAAGAAATCCTAACAGACAAATAAATCTGCCTTCCCCACTGCTGACATTTCAGTGGGTAATGAGGACAAACTCCTTCCTATTTTCAGTTTGGAGCTGTTCATTCACATCATTTGCCAAAAATGCAAGAAGGCTTTTTGTATTTCAGGGGGAAAAGCCTTTTCCTGGGCTTTCAGCACTTTGCACTCACCTTTTCAAGCTTGTTTTGTTAGGTGGCCACACCTAGAATGCAAACCCTCCAAAGAGCCTGGTTTTTATAGCATTTTAAATAAATTCTATAAAAGAAGATGAGCTTTAAAAAAAAAAAGCAAGCCACAATTAAAGATAGAAAAGCAACATAAAGGAAAAAAAAGTGGTTTTTATTCCAGAAGAGAGGAATTACATGACAGCTCCTTGGATTTACAGCCCAATAACAGACAGCTCACATTTAAAAGCCATTTTTGGCACATCTATATAAGTGTCAACAGCGTTTGCATATAAACAGAAATTTGGATTTGCCCAAAAAGTGAAGATGTAACACAGAAGTGACTGAAGGAAAGCAAATACAGAATAAGAGGATGGTTATTTTACATCTTTTAAAATGTGAAGTTCACCTCCTGGATGGAAAAGACAGAGAATACTTGCATTTTAAAATATTGAGGTGAACACTATTTCCAAATTAGGTGACACAACTCTGTACTTGGCCCATGACAGGAACAGAGGAAAATGACCCCAAAAATATAAAAATAGGAGAGAGGGAACTGTTGACAGCCACACACATTGGGAAGCCAGCCCTGATGCTCAAGGTTGTGCAAAGATTGAACAAAATTAAAAATGGGGAATGTCCCACATTTTTATTCCAACACAAGCATGGATTTTGCTATTTAGACACTTAATCAGGCCTTGACCACGGGATCTCTGAGACAAGCAAAGCATTTTCATCTTTACAAAAAGCAGCTCTGCTGTGGCATTTGTCCTGCTGTTTGATATTTACTTAATAATTATGTGAAATCCACAGATGTATAAATATTGTGGATATCAGCATTTACAGATATGTTGGCAGGAAAGGAAAAAAAAAATTGCTTGAGCTGTTTCAACATCATCACAAAATTTTTTTTTCTACAATTTGTTGGTGAAAAGTGATTAAAAAAAACATTTCAAAGTGCAGCGATGGAATGCAAGTTAGCAATGGAAAGGAGGCAGAAAATGGGCTGCAATCAGAATTATTTGGTGTTCTGTGGTTCCTTACCCACCTCCACAATGTCATCATCAAAGAGCAGCCAGAAGCCGTGGCTCTTCACGATGGTGATGTAATGCCCACGGTTTGGGCCACTGCAGGAAAAGGGATGGGAAATTTATTATCCAGGAGCCACTTCCCTCCCCAGCTCCACTTTGCCCATAACACTGCTGAGGGGTCTTAGATTTTTGCTAAATTGCTTCAATTAAAGTGTTGCTGTTGGTTATTTGAAAATACAAAACATTCGAAACACACGATGGCAGAAATATTTCATATCAGCATTCAGAGATTTTAAAAACCAAAATTAAAAATATTTCAGTCTCTGTTTTGTTGCATTCACCACTGCTGAGTATTTTGACCACTGTGAAGTTTTGAATTAAATCAGCTCTGGAATATTTTATTTCACAGCAGGAATTCCTTTAGTTCTGAGTGTGACTGAACCTGACCACAGCCAGACCTTGTGTGAGAGCTCTCCTCACTCTTCTGGGGCAAGTTTCCAATCCACAGAATGGAATTCCTTTGTTTAGGGCAGCTAAATAAAACTAAATTTATACTTTAATCTAAACTTAATTGAAATTTAAACTGAAGTAAAACCCTACATGCAAAATATATCAAACAAGTTCTGAGAACTCAAAATATTGAGGAAAATCTCATTTATCTCAAGCCTTTGGTAAGTTCCCAGTAAGAATTGAGAGCAGGTGAGTTATAGGAATCCTAAAAGCCCCACAGAGGATAAAAGGCTTGAGGAAAAAAAAAAAGGAAAACCCTTTAATAATCTGAATTAATAATCACTAATATCCAAACATGTAGGTGTAGGCACAAGATGGCAAATAAAAACTACACAAGAAAATGCATTGCATGAGATCCAAAAATGATAAAAAATTGAATAAACACTATAACTGCACCACAACAAAAATCTTCTAGAAATATATGAAATTTGTTTATACTAAATCTATGCATTTTTAGCATTTTTCTCCTCAGAAAGATATTTCAAAACATTTATGTGCTGTAATAACTGATTACTTTAAAACTCACCCTTCTTAAAGGCAATTAGAAATATTTTCCCCTTCCATGTGGGCTTTTTTTCCTAAAATATTTAGAAGTTTTTTCCTCTTTGCTTTTAAAACCAGAACTGAAGCTGCTAAAACTAAAATTTAATGAAGAAAATAAGGATATTTAAAAACCCAGCAGTGCACATTTGATTCCACATGATGGCACCAGCTCCTAAAGAAACTTCAAGGGTTTAGGCAGCAGCAAGATGAAAAAAACATTATTTAATTCTATTTTAGTAGGTATTTTTCCAAGATTTCTTTTTCTTCCATTTAGATTTCCTGGAAAGCAGGGTTAGGGGTGGGGTTTTTTTGTTGTTTTGGGGATTTTTAATGATTTAAAATGATCTTTCTTTGCTACAGCTCAAAGAAAGAACTTGTCTGATGTGCCACAGTGCTGATGACACACGTGACACAAAATGACAAATCTTAGCCTGTAAAGTAAAATTTAAAACAGCAAAAATTTAAAGTAAAATTTAAAATAGTAAAGCACCTAGAAAAAATGATAGATTTTTTTAAAATAAATCAAAATATTTCCAACCAACCAGCTCTGACAGTTCTCCTGCATTGCCAAGCAGTTATAAAACAGCACAGGGATGACAGATTCCTCTAATATTCCAAGGGAAGGCAGGGAATGTGCAGAAGTACTGCTGGAACCCTGGGCACTGAGGATTTCAGGCTCTCTGTGCTGACAGGCACTGACCCCCAAGAAAACTCTGCACTGACCTGAGGCCACGGAAAAGGTTCCCAAAATTGAATTATAGCACTGGGATTGTGGGTGTGGGGTTTGGATAGGAGTGTGTGATATCACAGGGTTCAAAACTCAGAGTTTAAGGTTTTAATATATAGTAATATATATATAAAGCAGGATGGAGGATTTAGGGTGTAGGCCAGTTCTTTTTCACCTTCTTCTTCATGGGTCTGGGTGGTTTTTGTAATTGGGTAGAAAAGTCCACATTGCAGACCATGGGTGGTTGGTTATTGTGTCAAAAGTAAAAATAATTCAGGTGTTATCTCATAATTGACAGTTTGTGCTTAAAAGACCTTGGAAAGAGTTAGAGACAGAGCCATTTTCTACCTTGTTAGCCAGAACTCACAGCTTGTGAGACTGTAACAGGTAAGAATTAATAAACACCCGAGTCCAAACACCAACACCATTCCTGCAGCATTTCATCCCAACTCTGACAGAAAAGAAAACAAAATAAATAAAAGAAGATAACCCCTACAAAGTACCTGCCACAGTGAACCACCACAGCCACCAGGTCATACATCCTGTCAGGGTTGGTGGCATCCCCAGAGGTGTTGAAGAGGCGCAGCTCCAGGGGGAACACCACCCTGTAGGACAGCTTGGTGTAACGGTGCAGCTGGTCCATGTACTTGAACCTCTTCAGGTGCAGAGCCAGGATCATGGGCAGCTTTTTCACCCTCATTCTGGGGCATAGAAAGAGGTGAAATAAAGGATAAGCATTAGCTAATTGCCCCAAATAAAGGTTTGTTTAAGAATGGCTTTGTTATGAGGAAGTGTTGTAAAAGGCATCCAAAATATTGGTAGGATTTTTTTAAATGATGCTTTTTGTCTCTTAGTGAGAACAGGCAATATTTATTCCAAATTATTAACAGCACAACTGACATCTGAGTGCAGGACAACATCAATTTTTCACCCATCAGTGGGAAGAAAGAGCTGGAATAAATCTGTGTTGCTGCTCTGGCTGTGACCAAGTCTGAGGGGAAAAATAAGGTTGTTTTTTTTTTGTACCCAGTGCTCCCAGACAAAGCAGATGGGATATTTTCCAGTGGCTTTAAGCTGATTAATGCTAACTGGGGAAAATGTGGATGTCTGGAAACACCAGATAGAAACCCTTCTGGGAGAAACACAGAATGAATCTCCTCATGACGAGGCTGCCATGAAGTTACTTGGTTTCTCCTTCCCCAAACACAGACCTAGACCAGCTCCCCTTTTCTTTTTCCTGAATTCACCAGGTGTATTTGCCCAGAAATTTTCAGCTCACACCTCCCTCAGCATGAATATTTGGCCCTTACCTCTTCTGTGCCTCCTGTTTGCTGCGGCACTGCTCACAATAGTATTTGTATTCACTGCATAGAGTTTCAGTGTTACTAAATCCCCTGTGGAAATCAGAGAGTGGCATAAGCAGGGATATTCCAGAGCACCCAGGTAAAAGCTACTGCTGAAAATGCTGAAAAAAAACCCCAAACAACACAGAGAGGATGAAGCTCCTTTTGTTCATGGTGCTCCCAGATCCATTTCATGTGTATTTGTCTCTGGGATGCAGCAGCAATGTTCAGCTGGAAAAATCTGGAATTTACACTCTTAACTGCCTATTTTCTGGCTAGGAAAGGTAATGAACAGCAAGAAGGTGATTGAGTTTTGTTTCCATCAGTAGCCATTCCATGTTTTCTTTAGTGGCAGAAATTAAATGTTCACATCTACAGCCATTAAGCAGCAAAGTCTGGATGATCCTTCAGCTCCCAGCAATTATAGATCCATTATCAGCTATTAAATAGCCAGATGCTGGATGCAAATTAAATATCCAAGCAGCTGATAAGCCTTGGATCCAGCAGACAAACACATGGAGCAAATGTCTATCAGGAAAAACCAAACTGACCCTAAACATCAGGGTCAGGCAACTGAAATTCAATAAGAATATAAAAATAATCAAGAATTTACTGAGAAACCAAACACTGCATGTTTATTTTTGATAAAGCCTGACTGTGTGATGTAATCAAATCAAATCCCCATAAAAGAAAGAGGAAATCAATCTTTACTACTACTACTACTAGTATTTATTAACTACTAAAACCCACTAAGAAACCTCCCAAAATCACAATATTTTAGCACATGTCAAAGCCTACAACTGCTGCACCAGAGAATAACTAATCCAGGCTCTTTCCTTCTGACCAGGGCAGGGATTTTTTCCATTCCCAAAGAATTCTGTTTACCTTAGACAATGTGTAATTGATGTATTTTGTTCCACATCAACCGAGAGGTCCAGAAAGTCCTCATCTTTGCTACTAACCTTGAAAAAAGAAATAATAAGAAGAGAGATTTGGTAATGATTTAGAGCTGGCAGATTTCTTTTAACCATTTCTGGAATGGTGCAACGTGATTAAAAATAAATGTACACGCACACAAAGAGGCCTTTTCTTGAGGTAGACTGAAAGTGATTAAATAATCTGATGTGGTGTTAAAATCTGAAGAGGAGCATTAAAAAAAAAAAAAAAAGGCAACAATAACAAAACGAACCCAAAAACCCATGGAAAAAAGCACAAAACCCCAAATCCTTTCTCATGAAGCATCTCTTCCCCTTGAGACTTCAAGGCACATCTGATTATTTCACTGGCAAACCCAGGTTTTAACCACTCAGAGCTCTCACTGGAGAGGCTTTAACCACAATTCCATTTTCTCTGCAGCCTGATGCAGCTTTCTGCTGCATTTCAGGGTGGAAGAGTCAATACTCAGAGGCAAGGCAGAAAGAGGCAGATGGCTCCTCAATTAAATGGGTTAGCAGGGAGGAAAACCATCTTTCCATTTGTGGAACAGTCACATTTCATTGCAAAAACCTTGAGACAGAATCCTATTAATGTCATTTTTAGAGCTTCTCCTCACCACATAGCCATAACTTTAGATTTTAAATGCCAAGAGCACTCTTTTCTGTTGTAATCACTTCTTGGTTGTTTTTTTTTTTTTTCCCTCTCTCCATCTGGGTTTTCATTTTTTCTTAGCACTATTAAATCAGAGCATATGACTAACTACACATCCCTGCTCTGAAGGTGGTGTGGTTCTAATTCCAGACTTCATGCCACTGTTTTTGCTCTCAGATAAGAGTGGCCAAGGACCAGCACCAAGCACAGAATTCCAGTTCAAGCAACTCAGTTCATCCCAGAGTTAAATTAAGAGCAACCCTCATGTAGAAACACAACATAAACTCTCAATCACTGACACAGGGAATAACATGGAGACAAAAAAGGCAGCTTGGATCAGCCAGGTGCAGCTGCCTCAATGGAAACAGGGAGGAGAAACAGGGAAAACACTGGGCTTTTTCTGGGCAACATACCTTAATGAGCATTGCCTTGAACATAGAGTCCTAAAATAGGCTAAGCTCCATATTTTAACAGAGACAGTGCAATTTCATCTACCCTAATGAATGCAAAAGGGTGCTCAGTGCTAGGGAAAGCAATCCAGAAGCTGGGAGAAAGCTAAAGAGGTGTGGTTTGGTGGTTGCACGTACAGCCTCACAGTTAAGACATCTGGTTTCATTGGTTAGTGTTCCTTGGAAGATTTCATGGACCCACGTCAGATCAGGCTTGTCTCCTTCTTCACTCTCAATGCTGCCATTCTGGAGCTTCCCATTCTGCTTCTCCTGCTTTTTCTCCTCTTGCAGTAAGTCAGCAATAGTGTTCAGTAGGTAGTTGAGGAATTCGTGTGCATCCTGCTGCATGTAATTATCAAATAATTCTGGAAAGGAAGAGAGAGAGGAGAATGAACAACCAGAGACACTTCCCAACACCAGGTACCTGTGGGGTTTTTCCCTCCCCTCCCCTCCTCTCCCCTGTTACACAGCTCTGGTGGCACTGGTGAGTTTGGCAAGAGCTGCACTTGGTTGTTCTCTCAATTATCATCCTCAGGTTGTGAGAAACAGCTGAAAAATTCCATTAAGGAAACTTAGTTTGGCCATTTCTCAGAACTGAAGAAAACCATGATTGGTTTGGGGGGTTTTGTAGCTTTTTTCTTCTTTTCTTTGGAGGAGAGAAATAAAGAAATTCAGATGTGTTGCCTTGGGCCACTGCTTCATTAAGTCCAGCACCAAGGGGCAAAAATCCCCTTGTTTGTTATCTTTTCAAATTCAAGCAGAGAGGATAAATCAACAGCCAGGACTTTTCCTCACCAAACATCCCTGGGAATTAACCACCAGTTCTGATCCTAAGGAATTTATCCTACTACAAATGCAGGAGAACAGGCTATGAGCCTCCTGTGAGAGCTCCTGAGAGCCTGGAGCAATGACCTGGAGTGTGCTTTGTTCCTCTAGGGAACACCATGGCAGTGGGGAATACCTGGACATGTGCAAGTCCAGAAACACAGACACTGAGGTAAGGACAAGCATGGAAGTGGTGAACTTCACACCACAAAAATTTCCCTGTTAAACCTGACAACTTCAACTCCAAAATAAACCCAGAATTTAACATTTTACACCTTTAAAAACGCATTTAAAAAATCATTTCTTCATTTACCATTCTCTTTCCTCAAGCGGGAAATAAATTTCTTGGGTGGGATGACTCCCACCTTCTTCTTTTGGGTGGCAATACTGTTGAAGAGATCAGAGAGGCAGGTCAGGAGGCTTTCCTTCTTTCGAGGCTGCACCTTGTATGCCAAAACTTTTTCCCGAAATGGTCGACAAAAATAAAGTGCCTGTAAGACTGAGTTGCAGTAGCAGGTATTGCCGAACTGGTCAAAAAAAACAAAACAGAACAGAGGGAAAACAAAGGGGGTTGGATTAGGGCTGTCAAAAAAGGAATGAGAGAAGAGTTTATTCAGAATGGCACACAGTGACATTGGAGGAGTCGCCTGGCAGAGCTCATTTATTGGGAAATGCTGGTTGGAATGGGGGAAAAACTGGTTGGAATGGGGGAAAAGCTGCCTGGAAATGGGGGGGAAATGCTGCCTGGAAAG